>JAQIXT010000411.1:0-37359 GCA_034700445.1 Stenotaenia linearis
TTTTCGTAATTTCATCAATTTGCTTTTTTAGGAATTCGTATGATTCCGATCAGCTGGTCCGAAATGCAGTGCCCGAAAACATTTGTGAAGGAAAATCGTAAAGTTGCTAAAGTATTACCAGACACATCGTTACAAGCAACCGTTTCATAACTTAATGGCAAATATTTGTTCAGAATAAAATATGAGAATAAATTTATATATTTTTATAAAAGTTTTTTTTATTTATTGTCGTCTAAGTGGATACACTTGCTGTAAATATTATTAAAAATTCATAAAATAAAATTAGGATTTATTTTTACATCGTAAATTGAAAACAAATAAAAAATAACTTCCGAAACTAAAAATAATGCGGTAGTCTTTTTGAAGGACAAGTCGCTTCTTTTACGCCATCCCACGTGACGCTGTATTTTTAACACGGGATGGCGCTTTCACTCGATGAACGAGTAGCCGACGCTATCTTCGAACGAGAAACGATTTACTAAAATAAGAAATTGTATAGAAAATATGTTTAGGGTAACTCGAAAATTTAGTACAGAAGTTGCTTATAAAGTGAGCTATGTGAAATTAATTTTTTAAAAAGTCAATCAAACAAATTAAAATTGATTTTCTTTCTCAGGTAAATCGTTCACACTCAACACGAAATGGGAATAGCAATGTACGATTTGTACATTCGGCAAGTAGTTCCAGGTACAATATAATATTCAATAAATCTGCTCGTACCTAAATATTTTCTTATAGGGGAGGTAAGGGTCGCCTGTTGGTCGGATTGACTGTTGCAACTGTTGGAACATTAGGAGGAGTTGTTGCTTACGCCAAATATGACCCAAAATTTCGATCATGGGTTGTGGATACCGTACCCTTTTCGGATACGGTGCTGGATTATATTTTAGACACTGCCAAAGAGTAAATTGAGGTTTTAAATTGAACTTTCCTTGTAATTAAATGATTTACGTAACAGGTCACAACCCGTATCAAGTAAACAGCCGGAAAGACTTAAACCTCTACCAGCTCCAGTTCCAGGTGGCTTGAGAAAACCGGATGAATTAGAAGCGAAGAAAACCGACCAAGCTACGATTAAAAAAGCCCCTGGCGTGCCGGTAGAGTTAGCGAAACCAACTGAAGCACCAGGTTGAAATTCAAAATCTTTTATAAAGCGTTCCTTTGAATTTTATTTTTAAAAAATTTAGAAGTAATAGCAGAACCGAAATCACCTGCTTTTCAACGATTAATGCAGACTGAGGATGCGGCATTGCAACAAAGACTTTCGATGCAAGAGACTGAGTCAGCTGCAGAGAATGCTGGTAAAAGAAAAAATACATTTAGTTAGGAATTATTTAGTTACGAATTTTATTTTTAGCATTAGCGCAAATTTTGAAAGAAATGAATGATAGTTTAACTCAAGTGGGCCAAGCTGCGATTGTTAGTCATAATGCAGCTGTATCCACCATTAAAACTTACATTGAAAAATTGGAAGAAGTTTTAGACGCGCCAAAACACGTTAGAAAAATGAGTTATGTTGTGATTTTTGATAATAATGATAATAATTACAATTTTTCAGGCAAAGGATGATATCGCCAAGTACGTAAACAAAGCAGAAGCCGCTAAAAATGAAGCCGTAAAACAGGCACAAAAGAAAACCTCAGAAGCGAAGTATTTGGAACACAATTCAATATAGAATTAGTTAACTTTTTGTTCAAATTTAACTTACAGAGAGTTAATGGAAAAACTTAAAAGTGCGATTAATAGAGGAAGAAAATCTAAATTAACCGTGGCAAATCCATCGCTATTGACATCAGAGGAAGCAGTTAATGGAATGGCTTATAAAATCCAGTTGATTGAAACACAGGTTAAAAAGTAATTTTAATTTAATCGATTCCATTGACTGATTATGTATTTACTAATAGGTGGAATCTGCAAAAGCCGAAGCAAACGTAATGAGCGATTACAGGAAAATGGTTGAAAAGGCTCAGAAAGACTTCCAGGAAGAATTAAAGAAACTACTCCCCGAAATTAAACTTGGAGAAGGAGGTACATTAAACATTCTAAAACTGATTATTTGATGCTAACTTTTTAAATTTTAAATTAACAGAAAGACCCCTTACTAACGATCAAGTAAATCAAATTATTAATCACGCCCATAAGAGAGTAGAACAGCTTCAGAAGCATTTGGCACTGCATCAGGTACGAATAATTAAATTTGAGTTTCTTTTGATGTTGAATTTGTTTTGTTGTTATTTTCATTAGGCGAGTGAGAAATATCGCTTTCAAGCAGCCCTCGATAGACAAAATGACGAAAATAAGATTAAATTAGAGAATATAGTGAATATCGAAGCTAATAAATTAAAGCGAGAATTGGATCTGCAATTTCAACATAAAGTAAGCAAGATGGTTTAGAAGTGGCTAAATAAATCAACTTTATTTTTTTAGTTAGTGGAATTTAGAGATGATTTTGAGCAAGAACTGCGAACTCAACTTAGACGACAAGCAGCCGCACACAGTGATCACTTGCAAGATGTACTGCAAACTCAGCAGGCAGAATTGCAAGCTGAATTCAATAAAGAACTTGAAGATAAAATGGGAACTGCACGAAGAGAATTTGAAGCTAATTTATCTCGTTCTTACGCTCGTCTCCATGGCATTGAAGAAGGAATTAAAGGTTTTTAGTTTTTAATCTTATGTTAAATAAAATTTAAAAACTAACGAAATATTTCACTCGTTTTTGTAGCTCGAGCTGAACTTAATAAAACTGCGCGAATGTCACAAAGTCTATGGCTCGCGTGTCAAAGCTTGAGACAGGCTATCAGAATGGGCAAGTCAGGTGCAAGAAGTTGGGACGAGCAACTTAAACCATTGACAGATGAAATGGATGCTGTAAAATTGGCTGCAGGTAAATTATTTATAAACATTTAACGTTATGAAATTCATTTAACCAATTAATTATTTTAGATATCGATGGCAAACATTCTCGAATCGAAGCCATCTTAACTGCTATTCCCGAAACCGTTTTGAGTCGAGGCATTTATCCCGAGACGACGTTGAAGGAACGATTTTTGGACGTCTATCGAGTCTGCCGTCGCGTGGCTATGGTGGACGAAAAGGGCGGAAGTCTCTGGAAATTCGGTCTGTCCTACTTACAATCAATGTTTTTAATCGACAGACCCTCCCCGTTAACGAGACTCGAGTTAGCCCATACTCCCATCGATCCTAGAAAATTAAATGTTTTCGATATTCTGTCTCGTGCCCGATGGTGTGTCGAACGCGACGATTTGGAATTAGCCTTACGTTACATGAACCTGTTACAAGGGGCCCCGCGCGTAGTTGCTAATGATTGGATGAATGAAGTTCGAATGCTACTCGAGGTTCGACAAGTAGCTGATGTTCTTACGGCTTTATCGGCCGCGAGAGGAATTCAATCGATAATGTAGAATTAAAAACGGACAGTGTAAAGTATAGTTAGGCTACTGCTGTAGAAAAAAAGTTGGATTATAATTTGTTTTGTCAATTTGTCCCATGTCGCAAAATTTAATAAATATTTTTGGTTTATTTTCCTTCATGAATTTTTTGTGAAAGTGTAAATTATTTTATTACTTTTATTTACACATTTTGTTTGCGTCGAGTCGCTGTTCGCCATTGCAATCCAGTTCCAATCGGTTTGTGCGTGGACGGTAAAACGATGTGTCGCCAATTTCGTCCATCTTGTAGTCCCAAAAAGAGTTTCCAGTTTTCCATCGGGCCAAAATCGTACGGATTTATAATCGTCTAAAATTTATTTCAATTATTTCGTACGTAATTCAGAACAATCATTGGTAAGCACCGTTTTTCGTTTCCTGGCACCTAGTCCTTCAACCTTGTAGATCAGATATTCGATGCTGGTTTGCCCTTTTGTTATAAGATATGCGTGCCAAAGCGTCAATCCTTCGAGCGAAATTACGGAACCAATGCTCACGAACGTCAAGTACATCAAAATGTTGTGATAAGAATTTGTCCTTTTAATCCACAAAAGAAATGCCGGGTCTGGATTCTGAAGAAAAAATCGGTTTATAACATTTCAAATTCCGAGTTCTAAGTTTAATATTTATAACTCAACAGGAGAGAATACCAAAAAGTTGAGAAGACTCGAGTTGTAATTGTGCTTGAAGAATCCCTGTTAAAGAAAATTAACTGTCAACGATGTGTAGACTCGAACATAAGCGTGCATTACTTTTTGGATCGATAAATGTTCGTAGACGATGCCACATCCAAAAACCATTAGAAAGAGAAGTCCGCAAACCGTATACGCCAAAAACATAAAAAAATATCTATGATTAAAATGGCCTATACAATTGTTCAGCCAAGCTGTTAAGGAATGAATATTTAATTTAATGAAATTAACCAAATTAATTAATGGTACGGCAATGATGGTCCATTTTGAGAATGCATCGATTGCAGACAGCGCAGTGATGAGTTCGCGGAGGTTTAGGTGCCAAGCATTTCTTGCAAAAGTCTACTGCTTCAGGAATAAGGGCTCCCTAATAAAGAAATTTTGTTATTGATTTGATTAATGTTAATGGAATAGCATACAGTACAATTGGAAGGTGTCCGGGTGAAGTTATAGCTGCCATTGTGTAATGAAACACAATATTTACTAGAAGCCAATGGCCTATACTTAAGAAAATTACAAGAGCCAACGGACTTCTCTGCCACCAATAGGGAATTCCGATGACATAAACCATTGCAACGATCAATGTGATGAGCAAACAAATGAGCACTACAAACAACTGTAAATATAAATAGTCTAAATTTAATAGCAACGGATGCACTTGGTTTGTTTGCAAGACGTACTGGCCCGAAGATCTTGAAGACCTTATGCAATAAAGAGGAGAACAGCGACATTGCAGTGGCAGTCAAATAAAATGCGGAATAAAAGTGTTGAATTAAAAAATGAAAGGTAAGTAAGCACGAGATTCGCGTTTTTGTAAATTGTTTTATTTTTAATTATTCTTTGCCTTCCACCAACCCTTTATTTTTAATGCGCTCTTTCCCTTCTCTTCGTAAAAAGAAGCCCTATTGCCGGTATGACAAATTGAAATATCGATCAAAATCAAGATTCAAGAATTAAGTATAATTTATTTAAATTTGTTCATTCATTTGAATTGTTCATCAAAATGTAAACTGCCAACAAAGAGCACTAGATGACAGCACTTGCTCGTGGTTGACTTTCGATTTAAAGATGACACCGAAGTCAATTCTCCTATTACATGTCGGACGTAATTATATTTTTTTCTCGTTGTTTTAAACATGTAAAGTACAATTTTATCGAATTCCAGTTTTCTCGCAATTGTAGCGCACATGGCGGACAAGAAGTTTTACTGAATGACAGTAAATATAGGAATATTTTTCACCTTGACCGAGACACGTAAAGTTGCCGGTTAATCTGCTGTAATGTATTCGCTACATGCCATAACGCGCAGACAGCGAAGTCGAAATAAGGAGACGGAAAGAAATCTAGTGTCCTCGGTACTCAGTATGCTGAGTGTGGCTTTAATTTCGACAGCGATCGCTCAGCCTCGCTGGTTTTATTTGCATGGAGGGGCATGCCCACATTCCTACCTCGGTGTTGAGCAATTTTTTAATTTTGATTCCTTACGACAGTCAGACAGTAATTATTTAAACTCTGTGCACCGTGATCCTCGCTTAGCAGAATTAGGTAATGACGCACGTCAAAGTGTGAACCATAATTCCAATATTTGTTTATATATTTTACAGATATTAATAATTGCATCACTCCGGAAATAATCCAGACAATGCGAATTGTGATTGTGTTTTCTTTTCTTGCGATTATGTCCAGTTTATTTGCATTCGTATTGGACACAATCGGAACAACTCGTAAAACGCTTAAACTTCTTCGCCGCAATGCATTCGGCAGTATACTGACAAGTAAACGATAAAAGCTTTGGTAAATTTACATTTTCTCACTTGCATTTTCGTTCTAGTTTTCTTTTGTGTAGTTATTATCGGATTAAGTTGCTACTTGACAACTTTAATTGAGTCTCAACAACAAGAAAATAGAAAACAACTGGACTCTGTGGTAGAAGTTAAATTCGACGTGAGTTTTTATTTAATTGCTGCTGCAGGTTGGTTATCAGTAATGGCGACTGCAGCAAATATGCTCAACAAACCACTACTTGATACCGACGAATCGCGGGATAATCTTCTAAGCGAAATGGACGGACTTGAAACTTTTACTGTCGAATATCCAAGTTCAGCGGACGTATCTCCAATGCATTTAATGCCACCACCGCCGCCTCCTTATACGCCATGACAAATAATGAAATTCATGAATATTTTTGAATGTCCATTTGCAAAGCATCTCACTGATATACTTCAGTTATGAATCAGCATATAGAGCGTCCAAAAAGTCTGTTCCTAATCAATCATTTGAAAAAGACCAGATTTTTTGAACACTTTGAATAATAATTAAAAATTTAATTATTAAAAAAAAATATTTAAAAGTCTATTTTACTATTGAAAGGATTATTTTGTTTTTATATAAGATTTAGCATGTTTTCAATATTGTGTTAAGATTAAGTTAAACTATATTTTGTTAATTATAACTAATTCAATTTAGCTATTTAAAATCTAGTCATAAAATGTAATAACGTTTTGTCCAAATACAGATGAAAGGATTTTCCGTGTAAATGGATTCATTTTGCACAGAAAACGCCATTTCTTTAGATCACTACATACGACACCATTTCGTGCCTTTCGTCTATACCGATCAAAATAATTTGCATGTACATGGTGTAAATAAAACTATATTGAAAATTACTTTATTATTGGTCTGAAAGTGTACTTAATACATGACCCAAATGTTCGGTCATGGTGTTGTGCAAATTATTCATAATATCCAGCATAATTTGAAAGTTTTTTTTGTTTATCAAAACCTTAGTCGGTTGAGCCAACACATTAGCCAAAGTTTTATGTACGTGACTTATGTCAAAAAACGTTTGCAGGTTAAGCGGTGCAACCAAGGAACTGACGTGAGATGTGTAACTGGACAACCAATCGTAATAAGCTTGACAAGTGAAATCGGGATTTTTCACAAAGTCCATTCTCTGTGAAAACTCGACCTCCTTTTTCACGGTTACGTCGTCACTGTAATTTATATTTTCACTTTCAGTATTCGCATCTGTATTCGTTAATTTATCTGGTAATGGGCAATTATTTGTATTTTCCATCCCATCGACTGCACACGCTTCGGTTTCCAAATTTATATCATTTAATTGAAACTCGCATTTATCACTCGTCTCTTCACAATCTTCTCGGATAAACATAACTGAGACATCACTTTCATTGACTTGTTCGACACATATTAGTTCACTGGAGTCGTGCAATTCGATGTTATGAGCTTTGCTCATGTGATTCTTGAGTTGCACCGCTCTTTTAAACTGTTGACTGCACGATTCACACCGGAACGTTTTTCCGTCCGTGTGCTCACGTTCGTGACGTCTGTGGCTGGAAGGGTCGCTAAATGACGAGCCACAGTGTTTGCACACGAAAGGTTTTTTCCCTGTATGGATTATTTTATGCCGACTTACGTCGGATAAATGAGCAAACCGCTTGCCGCATTTGTCACAAGAAAAAGGTCTTTCGCCGGTGTGACTTCGTTGATGAGATCGCAGGTAAGACTTTTGGGAAAATTTGCGATTGCAAACATCGCAAGAAAATGGGGTGGCGTCAGAATGAACTGTTAAATGGCGTTTAAGGGCACTTGTATGACGGAATCCTCTGTTACAAACTTGACATTTGTACAGAATTTGATTATTATGGCGGGCTTTATGCTCCTTTAATGCGAGGGAACTGGAGAATCCTTGAGAACATGTGCTACAGCTATACGGTTTTTTCCCTAAGTAAGAAATTAGAGCAAAGGAAAAAAGATTAAATCAAATCGCACATAGATCAAAATCACTGTCAAATACCCGTATGGATGTATTGATGGCGTAGTAATGCTTCTTTGCTTTTAAATCCTTTTCTACAAACGGGACACGTAAACGGTTTATCATCAGTATGAACTCGTAAATGTGCCTTGAGATTTCCTTTCTGGCGAAAAGTTTTGGAGCAAATCTATTTTAAAACTTTAATTATACTTTACTTGTTTAATATTTAACTAATCAGAGCAGAAGCTTTTACTTGACATAAATAAATTCCTGCATTTCTTTGCGTCCGCTCTAATGCATCTCCATTATCTATTTTTTATGAGAGATAAAATGTAAAATTCTCTTTTATATCAAAATTCAAGAGTAACGAAGCTCAACCTCTCGATTTCCTCGGTTGCTTCGATTTAATTAACTTCTTTTTTGGAGTGTAATCATTATCATCTTCCTCCTCTGCGCCTTTTTTATCATTTACAAACGTTTGATCCCTGGGAAAATGTAAAGTTATTTCTTTAATCAATAAAAACAAATATGATGTCATGCTTACTCATACTTCGAAGGACACGCTGTTTTTCTGGAAGGTCGTGATGAATGATCAGTCGTCGAAAGGGCGGAAATGCAATCTTCAGCTGCCTTGACATCGTCTAAAAAAAATTAAAACACATACAAATTTATTATTATTATTATTATTAGCATTGAATTGGAAATAATTGTTTACTACTTGAATCGTTCGCTGCAGAAACGACATTGCCCTCATTTTCCTTTGCGGTTTTATTTTCAGTAGGAATTTCTTGCAGATTGCCTCCGATTAAATGCGATAATTCCTTCAAGTCGGACAACGACACATTATCAGAAACAACCAACACAATATGCTGGTCCATTGTGTCGTCATTTAAATAAGTTTTTGATTTGATGGCTAGATTCCAATCCAAGCAAAAGATGGCCTAGAATAGAAGACGCTGCATCGCAAGAGGGCTCATTTGCTAAAAAAATATTTCCGATTGCAGTAAACTTATATTGAACAAGAATATTTTTGTTAGTAACAAAAAAAAATTTTAAGGTCACCAGGTCAATAGATATAATTTATTATTCTTCCTATAAATAATGACCTCTTTATTTGGGTGCATCTAAAAATTCAAATTCCATTCCAGTAGATTTGTCCCACAATTCCACCTTTTCTCAACAACTTGTGCCACTCTGTGCCTCTGTCCTGCACTTGGGAGTCAGTGGGCTGAACGTATCGAACTTGTTAAAATAAATTTAGGAAAATTAGCGGAATACAAGAAACCAGTGCGAACGATGGAATAACTCATCGTTCTCGGAGTTCAACCAACGAAATAGAAAACGGACAGCAACAACAACAACAACAAGCACAAAGTAAGTCTTTAAGCTCCTTGAAACTTCCAATCCCAGTTGACTATTCGGTTTCAGCTTGTTGAGTGTTTTAAAGGTGATTATCTCGGTCATTATGCCGTGACAGTCCAAGGTACTTTCTGAATCGGAAAAAATAAGAACATTAATTTCGTTTGTGTTCAAAGAGTGTAAACGGTGCTTAAGAAATGCGAAAATCTCTTAAGATTAAATTTCAAATGAAAATAAGGTAATAAAAAATAAAAATAGACGTATAAATAGAAAATGAACCTTGATGAGAGGGAATGTGATGAATTGTCCTGTTTATTAGAGCTCGTAAAGTTCAAGAGATTGGTTGTCATGGTTACGACTGACACCAGTTGGTTGCTGGTATTTTATCACTACACACTCAGAAAGCCGATGAGGCGCACTAGGTGATGCTCGCCTAGATTGATGATTCATATAATTGGTTAAATTTGGTAAATATTCAAATTATCAAAGACATTTACTTACGTGCGCAGTGCACTGAGAGCTAATTTATTCAAACGCATACCACTCATTTACTGGATTTATTTGAGGGTAAGCTTAACCATATGCTTTACTTGTTTTCGCATTTAACACAGGTAATTGTACTTAGTGAAATATTCATATTGGCATCCAAATTGACACTATCATTTCTAAATGTATAATTATTTTCTTTATCTTATCAAAAAAGAGCGTTTAAAAGAACTTCTTTAAACATAAACAAAAAATTGGGGAATAAAATTAATTTTTATAAAATATTAATGTTCTGTGCCTACGCATTTCGTTTGAATTTTTAATATGAATTTTAAATTAGTTTAGTTCCACTTCAATAAAAAAAAAAAGTGAAAAGTCAGTTAGCTGGAATAGAAGGATATAATTTGCACGCAGGTTGATTTTACACAATATGGAATACAGTTGTTTTTAATTTTCATAGAATTGTGCAATTTCCGCTATCTTTCCATATTCAACTGTTATTCTTCCAGTAAAAATGTTTTGATTTTAAATCTGTAACTTACAATTTTCACATTTAATTAATAAATTATTTTTTTGTGTATTAGGTAGTGCAATGGACAAACCGAATTTCCCTGAAGGAGGTCCCGAGAAGCGATCAAATTGGTTTACTGGTGTCTTCGGTATCAGTCAAGTGCTCGGTATTCTGAGCGTGATTTTGGTGTCGGTTTGGATGGGATATTACAGAGGTGGCTTTGCGTGGCAAAGTAATCCGGCCAAGCAATTCAATTATCATCCGGTTTTTATGATATTGGGTTTAATTTTTTTTTATAGCGATGGTAAGTTTAATTACAATTCGAATTTTTGAATTTTTAAAAAAATTTTTTTATTTTTATTTCAGCTATTTTAGTATATCGTGTATTTCACAATGAACAGAAGAAGAAATTGAAGCTAGCACATATCACTTTGCATTCGATGGCGTTCATTTTTGCTGTTGTGGGGCTTAAGGCTGCTTTTGATTCTCACAATCTGGCAGCAAAACCGATTCCGAATTTGTACAGTTTACACAGTTGGATCGGACTCGCGACTGTCATCATGTTCTCATTGCAGGTTCATCGCTAAAATCGAAAATTAAAATTTTCAAATATTTCACAAAATAAATTAAAACTTTTATGTTTACAGTTCGTATTCGGATTTTTTGCGTTTTTTTACCCAGGCGTTAAGTCTGCTCTTCGCACGACTTTCATGCCCATTCACGTATTTTTTGGAATTTCCATTTTTTTCATGGCTGTCGCCACCGCACTGATGGGAATCGTGGAAAAATCGATATTTTCTATTGCGTAAGTATATTATTTATTAAAAAATCATTATTTGTTTTCCTTACTAATAATGCTATAATTATCTGAAACCCTAGGGCTGACTATAGCGGCTTTCCTCCAGAAGGTATACTGATTAATTGCCTGGGTGTGACGTTGATTCTGTTTACATTTTGTGTTATGTATTTGGTGCTAAACCCAAAATACAAACGGATCCCACGACCAGAAGATGAATTACTTTTGGTCAATAGTGGCCGTCAACCTTAAAGTACTTAATGGACTGGCAAAGAACATGACGGTTGTAAAGAGTATGAATTTTATCTGTTAATCTAATATTATTATTATTATAGGTGTTTTGTTACAAATCACTAAATTGTTGAAGTAAATAATGTCCTGCTGCTTTGATGGCAACAAAGTAGCATCACGCATAATGAAATTTTATTAACAAACCAAAAATCAATAAATTTCATTAATTGCCAATTTAAAATGTCATGAAATGGTGTAAAATGAAGGAATTGTCAATTTATTTTTTTCTTCTCTAATTAATTGCTATTTATTCAGAATATGTAATGAGTTGTTTTGAATATTTTTTATTGATTTTATGTTCATTATCCTATCAAATGACAACATTGTAGTACACAAATTCGTGGAGTTCATTGTGGCGTATTTATTTCAAATTACGTCTTGCACTTGTATTGTCATGTGAAATTACTTTCTATTTTTGTACTTTCTCCCGCTATTAAAATTTACATAGTTTCGTTACCGAAAATTAATTTTTATATAAGTCACTGTTTCTTATTTTATTTTTTCATTGTCATTTCGTTTTTTGCTGCTTTTGTAATTTGTAATTATATAAAAATTAAGCTTAGGACTAATGGTAATTGGAATCAATGTATCAATGGATCAAGGGCGTCTATTCTATGGAAATAAATTTATATATAAATGTTTACAAAATTACTGCAGTTTAATAAATGTATTTATTGTCAAATACTAAGATCTTTTTAATTTTCTGCTTCGTTTTTAAATTAGTCTACCGTTTGTTAAAATATCTTTTCTATCCATACTTTAAGTTTATCTGAATTTTTCTAACGCAAATATATTTTATATTTTATCTTCACAGCTTATTCCTCAGGGTCAGATGCGGTGTGAATATAGATTGATATAATTATTACATGTTCGATATTTGAGAAGGAAAACCATTACTAAATCTATAAATGCAGTTTTATATGCATTTTTATCTGTTTACCATACGTGCCTGGCAATTTGCCTGAAAACCAAAGATGAAAAGTACGAGTGCCAGTGTATACCTACAATTTTGTGTAGCATTTGGCTTTAATTTCAAGCAAATCCATTCATGACTTTCGATATTGAACTCTTCCACTCCTAGTACATGACCAGAAAGAAAATCGGAGATCCTGTCTATTAAATTTTTAGATATTCTAATGTGACGAATCATCATGCCAAAATCCTCAAGTTATTTTTCTAAAGTAACTTGTGAGTTTTTAGTCATTTATTTGTGACCTGGCTTTATTCCACAAAAATATAACGAAAACTAGATTCTTCTCTCCCTCAACACTGCTTTTAAAATGGTGAGAGGGTAAAAGAGGGGAATTCGTAATAAATTATCTAATTTAATGGCCAGAAAAAAAGTATTTCCACAAATAACTGCTGTCAATTGAGTATACTCAATAGGAGTAACCTGGTTGAAAGTTAAACAATATAATTGTTTCTCTTAATTAAAAACCATTCGTGCTTTTTTTCATTATCGGCTTTTGAGAGACTGCATCTATTATTAACGGCAGTTATCGATTAGTCTCAAAAATATGAATTGATGTAAAAATGTGATGGCATAATTTAAAAGAGAAACTTCATATTGCCTAACAAAATTTCATACTTTCCCTTGAAATTAAAACACCCTAAAATAATTTAAATAAATTAGTGTTTGACTAATTTAAAAGGATTTCTCTAACTTCAGTTTTTATTCAAATAATGTGACTATGTGAAGGTAAGGATAACAAACTCACATAAAACTATAATATAAATAATTTATTTGATTTTTTCATTCATATAATAAACTAATACAGTGACAAAAACATGGTGTGACAGTCGATTGAAAATCTTTCAAGGAAATTTTTTTTTCTCATTACAAAACTAATTCACAAAGAAACCTAAAGTCATTATTTTATTGATACTAAAATAGTTTTATAAATAGTCTACTAAACAGTTTGGCAGTGGCACACAATAAACACCGGCACAAAATAAAACAAAACTCAATTTAATTTACATGATATTAAAATGCTTACTTCTCTATATTTGTACATTGCATTTTATTCTGAGTATCTATCATAAATATGGACAACAAGATAGTCGGAATGCTAAACTCATCCTCTAAAACCTGCCTCAATTTCTTCTACAAATACCAATTCATCAGTTAAGCTCCGTCGGATTTGTATTGAAATTCCGTGTGTTAGAAAATACTTGGGATTCGAATTTAAGTAACTGTCCCATGAAGTTAAAATTAGGCGAAATTACGTGACGACGAGATCGAACGAAGTCAAACGCGTCGTCTAATCGGAGTTGTTGCGATTGCATAACGTAAGCTAGGCAAATTGTAGCCGAACGACTCACACCCGCCGGGCAATGAATTAGGGCCTTTCCTCCTGCCTTTTTCACGTCATCTATTTAAAAATTTAATATATATAATTATTATTTAATTAAAAAAATATAAAATAACGAATGAGCTTTTTACCTATGAACTCAATCGCCTCTAGAAACCAGCAGCTGATTTCTTCGTTACACGAATCCTCGACAGGAATGCATTTATGAATTAACGTAGGAATGTGGGAAAAAGAAACGCTCGGTGACACATTTACGAGAGCAGTTATTCCCAATCGAGTTAAAACGGTGGGATTCGAAGCCTGGCATTCGCTTCCCAAATACAAATGAGGTAGAATCTCAACAGGCTCGCTGTGATCAGAGAATGGAGCAATTGGTGCTGCCACGACGGGAAACACGATGGGAGATGAGATCACTCTTCCTACGCATAAGTGGGGAAAACGGCTATAAAACTTTTCAAATCCTCCTGAAAATAGATCGATTATAAATCTAGTTTAAAAATACATTTCGTTATAGTTTTTACCTGTTAAGTAATAAAAGTTTTTAATATTCGTTTCCTTTCGAAGACAACATAAGACGAGTCTAATTTGAATGTCTTTTGAAGGTCCTTCGTCACCTTGATTGTAGACAACACAGTTCACGTAACGTCCGCCTCGTAATTTGTCACAAGATGAAGACGATCGTAAAATTGAAGCTAAAGATGGATGATCCCGTATTCTACGTCTCATAATGGTCGGGCAATATACGTTAACGGCATTATCAACGTGGGCTTGGTTGTACGACGTGAAAGGGCGGCAATCGATCACCAAAACGCTGGCCAAGGAAGAAGAATCGTCCGCGTCACCCATAGTTAAACATCGGCTAAGTTTGTCCATTGTCATGTCCGAGACTGTAATTATACGACCGCATGATGATCGGACACGACACACACGCGATGGCATCGGCATCGTACACTTCTTTAAACTGCGATACACATGACGAGCATTCGAGCGCGCAAACGGGTGAATGACTTCATGAATGAACCTGTTTACTTACTCATATCAATCCGCTCACAAAATAGTTACGCTAACATCACTTAATTTTTTTTGGCTAATGTTACTGGATGGTTTTTATTCGAGTAGAATTTGAGAAATATTTTATGAAAACCTTAAATCTGGTTATTATTTTGTTAAAATTGTAACGTTAAAATGTAGTTATAGATGACGTAATGTTGCGGTAGAATACACGACGAAGGGTGCGTTTCCATCCCATATTAGATCATTTAGAAAAATAATAATTTCGTAAATATTGAAAGATAACGTTATATTGAGCAAACAATATTTCATCACGAACAATCACTTTGTCGAAACCAAAACATAATTAAAATTGAATTTATTTAGAAATATAAAACATAATCTTTTAACAAAAATACATCCCACATACAAAAATCAATATTTTTCTATTTCCGCTTTGAGACATCTCAATCAATAAACGATCTAATTTTAAAAATATTATAGATTTTGATTTAGAACCCAAAGGAAACGCTGGTATTTGGCATGGATTTCCTGGAGCCCACAATTGATGGTTTCCACGTGTTCATCCCCCACAGGAAAACCCGCCCACGCCGTCCCGTCCCCTTAACCCCACTCTCTAAATAACCCCACATCGACTTCCGCCTTTTTAATCGACAAAACTGTAATTAGCAACCCCGAATCTGTTTTACATTTCAAAAGTCATCAATACGTGACATCAGAGGTTTAAAAATCGAGTTAAAAATAACCTTACATCATCCGTAATGAAAAATCAATCGTTCATTAATGTTAACCTAATTTAATTATTTATTACAAAATGTACACGCTCCATTAAGAAAGACGGCGCGGGTGGAGGAGGCAGATGCGAGGGAGTGGGAAACGTGGCACTGTGATGGCGCCGTGATCGTGGGCGACGGTTGCCTAGCACCCATCTGCTGTCAACATAACAGGGAAGCAGATATGTTGGGCGCGGTGCCCGTGGGGCTCGTGCCAGCGGTCTCAGAGTTACAACTCCTCCTCCCCCACTCTGGCGTTTATCCTTCTCCCTTGTGACGTGACGCACGACCGCAAGCCCCACCCTGAGCTCTTGCGGAGACGCCGAGGTGAGGCTGAGGGTATGGCGGCACGCACACTTGTTTTATGTTCTGTGTTGGTCGTGTATCTTCCAGGTGAGTTAAGAACTTTTTGATGCATTTAATTCTAACCTTCGCCATTATGTGAATGCGTAGGATGCTGGACCCTGGAATGTTTCAAGTGCGTTTCTGTGGACGGAAGTAATCCACCGTGCGATGATCCGTTTCACAATAGTAAATGATGAACTCAACCACGCATAACTCGAGGTTTGTACTCATGAATCATGTCTTATTGAATTGCAGACTACAGCACGTCAATCCTTGAGAATCCGTGTATGGGTGGACGGAGGGGACGGAACGGGGTATTTCCTGCCAGTGCCTGCATTAAACTTAAAGGAGTTTTCGGTTTGAATTTTTATTTTTTAAACGTCAAAAAATATTTCAGGTGTTTTTTCTGTGTTTAGAAAATGGGCAGCACATGGTCGTGAGAGGATGTGCTTTGGACAGTGGGTCTTTGACAGTAGACACTGAACTTGTGCGCATGAGCCATTGTGGTGGCTTTTATTTTGAAAAGAAATACGTAACAGGATGTGTTCAAAGTTGTTTCGAAGAGGCTTGCAACGGCAACGTCGATCGTTTCACGAACGTTTGGACTGTGCACCTTGTCGCCTTTTTAATTTATACCTTACTATGGTTTTGCTGCAGTGGCAATGCCAGTGTATCATAATCAAGATCCTTAATGGGCGTTGCACAACAAATCCATTATTTAATATCATGCGGGCATACAATTCAACACATCTAATAATTTATTTATTATACGAGGTATAAATTTTTATAAAATTCTAATTACGACATCACGATGACATATGAATTTTAGATTTCTCAGTTGAGGATGAAACGTATCAATGATTTCTAATCGAGCTAGTAATCATTACGCTTATTTGATTTTATTTCGGAAGTAATCTATTCCTTTTTGAATTCTGGATGTAGCTAAATATATCATTCATTTTTTATTTATTTACTTGTTATGTAATGTATAGTGCCTTATAAATAAATAATTTTATTAACTATCAACATAAATTTTAAAAATAAAATACTTAATTTTAAAAAAGTGAAGGTTGATTTAATTTATATAAAGGGAATAATGAATTACTCAAAAAGAAACGCCGCTATATAAATATTGACATTTTCCTCGCATAAACACTTTGTACAAAATTTAAATCGCAAATAGTACGATGTTTACTCTAACTTCATACTAAGTAATATTCAAGAGCAAGTGTGGGAATTTTCTATATATATATATAGCGCCGTATTATCAGAAGTAATGTCACGAGTTTTTTAAACCCACGAAAAATTTTACGAACTAAAGTAAAAAATATTAATATCAAATTCTCATCTTCTTACATTAAATTATAAATTAGTTACTTCTTGGTTTGTCAAAGCACGTGTTTAGGGTCTCCAAAGGTCTTAAAACAGCACAGATTCTGCGGACATCCTTGAAATTTTTAAGATTTACTTGCTGTGTAGGAAATGCCACTTCAAACTCGAATTACAAATCTCATTAGTAACGCCTGTCTATCCGGTCCAGTGCTGTTTAAATACGACACTTTAATCTTGTGTTCCTTGTGTTGTTCCACTGACATGTGGAATTACAAATTATCTAATTATAGCACTGAAGATGTTATTTGCGCTCAGGAGATTGCACTTTTTATTAGATACTGCTAACATATTCGCCTTGCGTGTGACATTTATCACTGGCGAGTTCGAGACGACGACGATCAATTTATGCCACACTATCACTTTACAAAATTAAATTTTAGTTTCACAAAATTTCATTTGTATGTAAGTAACTCAACCCTTCTATTTCAAATCTATTCTGAGAAATTCAATTTCGTAGTCGTTACATACATTGACTCGCGCTTTTAAATTAAAAATTAAAACATTGTACGCCTTCAAACCAAAGAAACATTTAAATTTAGAAGTTTTTTCCCTAATTGATTGGCACTTTAATTTTGCCAAGGCGCGAAAGATCCAGGGAGATTGCTTCCCTGCTTGTTTTCGTGCTCGTACAGGAAAGCCCATAATTTCTCTTGGATAAACTTCCTTGTGGAGAGAGGAAGCACATGTGCAAACATCCGTGTAAAAAAGACTAGCGTAGATAAAAAGTTTAGAAATTGCTCTTGGATACTACAGGCATTCAGAAGATTGAAATTGCACGAAATTTTCAAATCTCTAGATTATATTTTCCTTACAAATTTGAATCAAATATCATTTATTATAATACAGTATTATTTGATATTATGTAATAAAAACAATGTTTTAAAATAACAGTATTTCGTAATTAACTTCGTCCGTTAATATCAGAAACTTTAGTCATACAGTATTTTAATTTGCAAAAATTTATAATTCACGCAATCACCAGTGTTGTGCGTTCACACAGTTTTCATTGAGGTTCTGAATAAAAAGTATTAAAATAAAATTCAGTTATTTACATTCAACTCTAGTATTTCATTTACCTGGAAGCGTTGTTCCTGCACTGTGTCTATCACTCCCTTTGCTCGAAATAGGATTGGCTATTGCCGAAACTGAAATACGAGAGCCCATCGGTTCAGACGTTGAACGAAATTTTACAAATGACGTGACGATGGTTCCCGTCAAACCTTTGTTTGTCTCAGTAACTGTTATAGGCGTTGCTAGTATATCTCTGAACGTAAACAAACATTTATCGATTATGCCATATATTTTTGATTTACTGCTTTTACGAACCTAGCTAAATTTTCAATGGAATCATCCGGACTAGGTGCTTCTACCGAGGCATACTGTGCAGTCGCTGGACTTACAACGGTCGGTTTGGAAGGAGGCCGTGAACGCAAAATGTGAATGCGTTGCGGACCTTCTTCTTCGATTTCTTCTACAATTGGTGGATCAGGTACACTAAAAATGAAGAAATTAAGTAAATTTAAACTAGATTTTGCAATTGTTTTATACTTTGGGTCCGTCAGCTGTGCTGCCTTTAGCTGAACTAAATCTGTTTTAACTTTTAGTGATGACCTATTAAGAGAAAAGTTAATTACACATTTAATTGTCATTTTCATAACAAACCTGTGGGGGACACCATTTGATATAGGATTGTTGTTTGAATTAGCTATTGTACTTATGTGTTTATCACTTTGGAAGGCCAAGTTGTCTTCCCCCCTCGCATCTTCTTGTTTACCTTCTGGATTTAATACATAATGCGATAATCTTTCCTGATATTTTTTACGTACTGTAATACAAAGTTTTTTAAAAACCAAACAAAATTCCTTTGTTTATTTAACTATTTACTTTCTCGTTCCCTTCGTGGCCATATGCAGAAAAGAACGCCCACGGGAATCAGAAGAGCTCCAATGACTATTAAAGGTCCGAGCGATTTCCACGAAAATGGTTTACTCGCTTTTGCTAGTTTCGTCTTTGGTTTTAACTTCGCGAGAAGCTTTTCGTTTGTGTCGGTGATGTTAATTGGCGAAAGAACAGTCCATTCACTCGAATTCCAGCGCACAACTTTTAAAGAAATTTCATTATAAAGTTTTTGAACATCTTTAACTTTTCCTTTTACGGTCCAAATGAGAAAGAATTCGTTTTTTACTGTTTTAAAGATAACAACAATTGAAATAAAAGCGAGTAAATAAATAAATTCTGAAATATACCATTATCTAAAGTCTTCCAATGTGCATCACTCCATTGCATATGTGGATATTTTTTACCTAATTGATTAATAACACTTGCACAAACTTGCTCTCTGTGCTCTTCATCCGAAGGAAGGGACTCTTTACCCTTGAGAAGTGCAGAAACCTTAAAAGTTTCTTTTTTTACTGATTCAGACTCGGCTGAATACGCGTCAAATGGTTCTGTTAAAGCGATTAATTAAAAGGAAATCTGCTCTAATTGGTTTTGAGCTTTTGTTATTTACCTGATCGATTAGATATACTCCAACCAGACGAGTTGGACTCTATTTTGATGATGAGTCGATTTCTATAACCCCAATCGTTTAAAAAACACTTTGATACAGTGATCGGTGCTTGGCTAAAATTTGCAGAACACAGTGGACCGGAGACTTTTACATTCGTATTTGAAAAAGGCTGGTGATATAAAACTGAATAATGCGCCGGTAAACGCAAAATCTGAATAAAAATTAGAAAATCGAAGTAAATTTAGTATTTAAAATTTCAATTTAATTAGCAACAACTAACCTGATTGGCGTGTTTCAAGTCAAAACTGAAGCTCAAGTTGAAGCTCTTTAATTTGCGATTATATTTGGCATGCACTGAGCTAATGGTGAGCAACATATCAGTTGCTAAGACATCAAAAGGCAATGACTCAATTTGGGAAGACTTCCCATTCTCAACTAATTCGAAGACTAGTATACATCTTAATATAAAATTCGAGCAAATTAATTTCACAAGTAAAAATTAGGAAGTTAGTTATTGTTCTACTTACCCTATGGCAGGTTTATCGATTTTTAAGTCTTTAAATTCGTGTCTTGTCTCTCCTTTCGACTTCGTTGAGCCTTCGACGTGGCATTTATCTGAGAACTTGCTGAAGGCATTTACTGACCAAGAGAGCTGCGTATTTGAAGGCCTAGCCTGCAAAGGACAAAAATTGCAAATTGTTAAAATTCCTTTCCAAACAGAAGTATAAACAAATAAAACAAACTACTTCCTTGTACATTAATCAGTGACAGATTTGAATGTCAAGAGTATTTCCTAAATTCAAACTAAACTCACAATTAATAAATTTTAAGTTGAATGATAGCTTTTTAAATTGTATAAATCAGAGTCAGTAGCCTCTCATTACTATTGATCCATTTCGCTCTTAATTATCGAATTAAAGTCGCATTGTAAGAAATACTGTGCCATATTCAAATTTAGTAATAATTTTAAGTCTGTTTCAGTTTTTAGCTTATCCAGCGCTTTTCACTATTTGGCTTACTCCCCAAAATAATATATACGAAATGTCGCGTTCGGCAGGGAAGCGCGGGGGTTGCTTTCTTAATTTTCTCAATTCTTAATTTCAGTATTCGGTATATTCCTAGATATACAATTTCGTCACGAATTAAACATAAATAACCACTTTTAAATGCTTTTATCATAAATTCCTTTAATTAGATTGGTTTCAAAATTAACTGCCACAAACTATTGATTCACTTCATCAATACAGCAATTAAAATTTTTACATACTCATTCAATTAGACTCTAGATTCATTAACAACTAAATCCGATGATAAATTCTTATCGTTTAAAGAATTTTCTTCATTTTTTCAAGTTTATGGTAAAAGTGAATTGTTACAACAAAAGATTAAATACATAATTCTTACTTTCGCCAGCAGTAACAGCACGCAAGGCTGAACTTCGAATGGTTTCCCAGCCACAGCATTTCGTGGTTGACGTTCCAAAGTGAGTAATATTTCTTCTTCGGCTTCTATCCTGTTAACTTCGGTCACATTTTTTCCTAACTTTCTATCTCTACAGACAATTATTCGAAACGTGTAAGAAAATACCAATAACACTGCCAGTGTTTTCTTACACAGTGTCATTGAGCGTTAAAAGCCGAACTGTTGGTGCGGACACGAGTCCCGCTGAAAATAGGCGTTGCGTTGCAAAAATAGACAAAAATATTGATAAAACTGTATAGTGCATATGGGAACTTATTGACGGACAGGAAAAACTACTTACACAGTATGGCAAACACCAACAAAATGGTGTTCCCACCCGGGGACATAGTCCCATAAACACCAGTGTTACGAAATAACTGTGGTGTAATTTTGATGTAAAAGTGAAGAATATGTTGTGACTTTTTTGCGGTTTGTCGCTTCCAAAAGTTGCTACCCCTGTTGCCAGGCAACGCAACACTCTATAACGGAAATGCGGAATGCCCAGGAACACGCAAACGATCAGATGCCAGCACTAATTTAATTGCCACTTGCCAGTTAAGTTTTTTCTTTCTTTTGTTTAATATCAAGATAAAACATATACGCCATACTTGTTGACAATTATATGTTTACAACTATTGCCACGGAATGAGCAAATAAAATTGTATAGTTAATGTCATATCGGAAGACCTGGATTCTTATACGTGGTGCTGAACTGCAAAGCACTCGTTCGATTGTTTTTTTAGTTACAAAATTGTGTCCAATTGTTCCAATGATTTCGAGATGATTTCGTCGTTTAAACAAATGTCAGTGAACTCATCGATGGTTACAACACCGTCGTGGTTTGTGTCCAATTTCTAAGGTAAACAAGCAAAAACTTGTTAGGTAGTTTAAAATACTCTTTTTTATAAATTTAAAATATAAATATTAATTAATTAATTAATTATATTTATAACGATTTTTTATATTTATAAAGATTTGAACGATTTGTAAACTCTGTAACAATTTTGTGGTTTGTCTGAAAGTTTGCATTGTAAAGAAGCCAACCTCGATGCTCTTTAGGCGGCACAATTTTACCGAAATTTTATCGAAATTTGATACCAAGTTATTTATATCAATTTAACTTGGGTAAGTTAAAGAAATTATTTCATTTTCCCACTCTTCCCCATATAATAAATATAATAACTATTTACTAATTATTTATTATTTTCATTAATTTTTGCAGCTAAACAAGTTTACGTACTTGAAAAATGCGATCAACATGATCACGGACGGTTTTCTCATTTGGAGCGCGGACGGCATATCTCTCCATGAGGTCGTAAACCGACGAAACAATGGCCACCATTTCATCACGCCTAACGTATCCATCACCATCTACGTCGTACAAACGAAATGCCCAACGGATTTTGTCCTCAAGGGTGCCACGGGATAACGATGATAAACAAGCTAGTATGTCCTAAACATGAGAATGAAATACTGATTGCAATGCAATTGCTTAGTCAAAAATAATCATAAATGCATTCTTGAATTTGAGAAATTGATTACCTGAAAACTTACAGCCCCATTGTGATTCTGATCGAATGTTTTGAACACGTAATGAGCATATCGATTGGCATCTGTCAAAAGTTAGAAATTACGGCCCTCAATTATCACATCAAATGTTAGGCGGGGTAAAAAAATTGATGAAATAAAAAAAAATACTAACAGATATTTTAGAAAACTTACTGCCTAAGGGGAAGAATTTACAGTAAATTTGTTTGAAAGTGTCTTCGTTCACGATTCCACTGGGACATTCCTGAAAATTATAAATAAATATACTTTTTAAAATATTTTTAATTTTTTTTTTTCATTGTTAAATGTCAAATTTTGCCATTTCCTTTTTAGATTTGTCGATAATTTTCATTACGTTTTAAATTAAATATCAAAACGCTTAATGAAACGTTGCTTATATTGACTTATTAACCTGTTATGCTGTAATATTCACTTATCCATTCCAAACACTATTTTACGACATTTTTACAACCCTTTCCAGAACTTGATAACAAGATCAATATAACAATAAAAGTGTTGTTGCGCTTTTGTTCGTTCCGCCCAGCATGCCGGATCGACTGCATTCTGCAACACAACGGCATCTCGTTTAGTTGTCATGACAACGCGCATCTTTTCTTTTAAAATAGCAGTGCAGGGTCATTATGCATTTCGTGTACTAACCTGCTTGAATCCTCGGTACATCCGTTGAATTTCGCGCCGGCTGAAATTAGTAGTTCGACACAAAACGTCCAGAGCTTGAGGCCTTGAACGAGCAATTCGTTCCGGCGGGTCCATGATGAACAACTAAACCCGAGTGGGAGTACTCGACACGCTAGGGCTGGCGATTTGGCAACGACGAACTGGCTTGAGTCGACTCACTGCATCGCTGATGACGTAAGGTGATTGGGTGGTCGGGGATCAAGAATCTGTCTTTGCGTTTGATTACTATAGTTAGTCGTGTCAACGCATGCTGAGTACTAATAAAAAATTCATCATATTACACGTATTCTTTACTTCGTATTTTTGCAATAATCAATAGTGGGCGAAGTTGACACAATCGATTCAATAAATCGATATCGATATGACAAATTGAATCAAATGTAACCATTTATTGAAGTACGAAATGATGCTAAAGGATGTTTGGAAATTAATAAGTCACAATAGGCGAGACAATATCGAATTTAACATTAAATTCATTTAATTCGCCAAATTGCATGACTAATACAATATCCAAGAAAAAATTTAGGGTTCATTGAAAGTATTAAACTTTTTGTGAGAATCAAAATCGTAGTGCGTGTCATTCGTGTGAAATTTTGGTTACAGAAGTTGAAGATTAATCAATAGGATAAAAAAAAAATCTAAGCTAGTTTTTATTTCTCTGCTTCCACACAATTCCCCACCTTTCGAATAAAGCAAAAGAATACTTTCTAAGGAAACCTTTTATTTTTCTACTTGTAAGTTAAGAAATGTTTATAGATAATGGGAATAAATTTTTAATTAACATTATCTTGGTCGTTGGTGGATGGTTCTTGAGTTTTATCCAATAATTTCTGTTGGAATTTGATCAATAACTTGGCAGTGCTTTTCTCCAATTTCATCTGAAACGAGACAAAAATATTTGGCTTGTTTTCACTCTCGGAGGAATGTGACAGGTCATCAGAAATCACCTCTGCAATTTGAGCATGCAAGTTGGAAAGTTGCCGAAGATCTACGGCTTCGCATTCGCTGAAGTCGAGCGAGGATAATGTTTTCATATAAACACGGATATAGCGATTACGTTCTTCGTTCAATATGGCATTGCAAATTCTCAAGCCCAAATTGAAGTGGATCGGTGTCAACTGAAGATAAATTGAAATTAATTTTTCCCTTTACTTTTGAATTCTTTTCTTTTAATACGCACGTTTTCATTGCTCATTCCACTGGCACTTTTGCCTTTGACTCGACTTATCATTCTTGAGTGTGTAAGCGCCACCATAAATTTCGCCACATTATCAGGGTTGACGTCTTTTATGGGACTGGATTTAGGGGCCTCCAATATCGTATGCAAAGTTGGGAAAAAAGCTTCCTCGATGCATTGCTGATGTTGCCTAAAAATTTAATTTAAAAAATTCAATTTATTAAATTATTTAATACAGTTATGTGTTTAAAAACAAACCTGCTCGTAGAAGCAAATACAGGTAGAAAAACTCCCAAGAAATGACTGACCGGTGATTGTTCCTCACAAATTGGATTAAACCACAAGAGGATGAGTCGTGATATTAGTTTAGTCGAGGAAATTATTTCTGAAAGTAACAATTTGCCAAGTCCTTCCACAACTACAGATCGAACTTCAGTTTCTTCGTTATCCAGTAATAAAGTCAAAACCGAGACGATATTAACTTTATCATCAGCATTAAGATTTTCATTTTCTTCCGGCAAAAACGCTTCGACACCATACATTAGCAGTAAATCGAACAAAATTTTTGCCACCGTGATGCGAATGGGTTCTTGATCCAGTTGTAAAATCTAAAAGAAATCAAATATTCAACGAATTCCTTTATCTTTATTCGTCATTTACCTGCAAAAAAAGAAGTGCATTGTGTTGAGCTTGCTGTTTGCTAAGTAGACACATTAAACCTAATCCTCTAACTGCTAAAATGCGAACAGACGGATCGCTATTTTGAATTCCAGGCAAAAGCTGGAGAAAAAAAATCTTTTTAATCAACGCGTTTAAAACTTTAAATCGTTGCATACCAAATTATCCGTGAGGGATTGAATGCAAGGGTGCAGGGTGCGAACACATGACTGTTCTAATAAATTACAAGCAATTGTCAGACATCTTTTCCAAGTTGAAAATTCACTCTGCATTGAAGAATAACAGTTTTTAATTTGTCCAATTATTTTTGATAATTGTAAACGTAATTCAAGTAATTTCACTTACTTCCTGGTCTTGATTAATTTGGTCTTCTGCGGCGTTGATTGGTGATTGAATCTCAGAAATAATCTCCGTAATTAATGGTATCGATTTGGTTGCGTCGTTATCTAAAGTGGCGATCAGCAGTTTTACTAAAGGATCCAAACACGCATCGCTCACGGCAAATGAAGTGAAGATCCGTTGTGAAAATTGGATGATTATTTGTCTGAGAAGGAATACATTTTTTATCATTTTTTAATTCTATATTTTTAGCTTCAAGTCGACGAACTTAGTGGCATCATCAATCAAATCGTATTCTTTGACCAAAAGTATCAATTGCTGCAAGATAAACTCCGTGTGAAAATTCTTCTCTACGTCATCAGATGATGTCAAGTTCACTATTCTAGATATTTTATAAATCAAAATTAATTTAATTTAGAATTCAGATAAAATCTCGTTTGATTTGCCTTTCGATGTAGTCACAAAACGACTTAAGGTCGGGTAAAATTTTTTCAAATGTTTCATCATCTAAATCTTGCTGAACAAGTGTGCGCCAATAGAATGCTAGCTCACTGGATAATATTGGAGTCTCAGGAGATATGTTTAGAAGCTTTTCGCTGTCAAGTACAATTAAAAGCAGGAAAAAAAATTAGACAAAGTAAATATTTTAAAATGTAACCAACCTCTCAAGTACGCGCAAACTCTCGTCAATTAGATTTTGATTGAATTTGTTCTTAAAAAAAGACGTCAAGATTAATTCGGCTGCTTCTGAAAAGTTTTCGATGTCCAAATATGAAAGAAATTTCAATACGGTGCCACCGCTTAATTTTATCCAAGCAGGAATCAGTTTGGATAGTACTGTTTTCGTAACAGTTTCTGAAATTACAAATTAAAAAAAATAAAAAATAAATTATTTTTTTAAATATTATTTTCAAGAATTTCACAACTACTACACGACCTGATCTGTCTTGAAGTCCTTCTTTAAGCAGGTGAACTCTTTGAGTTATTTTCAAACACTTGAAATGTACTTTTTCAGCCAAAAAGCAGAATGCAGCTTTCCTGACTGAATCCTTGACATCTCGTGTTCTGTCTACAATAGCTTGTAAAGTTCTTTTCGAAGCTCCAATGTTATTAACGATGGCAGCTCTTACTTCTGCGCTAGGATCGCATTCCATATGGAAAAGATATTCTAAAATTGTATACAATATGTTTGATTATAATTGCAATTATAATAACTATCAATTGTCATACCCTTAATGATCGAACACTTTTCATCAGATGGATTCTGTAAACGACTGAGAGCGTTTACTGCACCTTGTCTCACTTGTGCTGATTTATCTTTTAATAAAGTTAACATCGTTTTCTGTACTTTTAAGTATAAATCGTCGCTGATCGGAAAATCATCTTTCATATTTGTAAGCAAAAGTGTAACCAGTTGACATATTTGAATGCGAACTAATTTGTTATCTGCTCTATGTAACTGCAATTATGAATAAAATTAAAACTACGTGTCAAGTTGCTAGTTCATATATCTTACAGAAATAAGATATTCAAACAGCTTCACCAATAATTCATCGTCATCTTTGTCTGAAGGTTGAACAAGTACCGAAACAAATTGCAGTGTATTAGACACAGATGTTTCATTACTGGCCGCTATTAAAAAGTGTTGTAGTATATGAGAAAAATGTTGCCAAAATTCCTCTTCTGCAGCCTATAATTATACAATGAAATATTAATGCTTAGAATATCGTTTCATAGATAAATGAACTCACGTTTTTCTTAACTTTTGTATAGATTTTTTCAATTCGACGTAACAGTTGAGTATGATTTCCTGATTGGCATTCCGTAAAAATATCATTGACATCATTTTTCCACTGGCAATCCATCTTCAATTAAGTTTTGCACTAAAACAATTAATTCACCCGCCAATTTTCCACCACCATAAACCGGTCGTCAACATCAAGCCCGAACCGCGTTTTAAGTGCCATCTAGCGCCATCGCGAGAAAAAAGTTATTGACTTGGCCATGGCCACAAAGTTATAAATATTTTGTACAAAGTATTTTTTGCAGTAAATAATTATTTTGAAAAGGATATTTCAAAGTCACGTTAGCCTACAACGTTTGTATGAAAAATTTGATGACAAGGTCAACAAAATAAACTCCGGGCTAGTGACGTCATATTTTGCACTTTTAGCTGTTAGTAGCAAACATAAATATAAAATATGGCGTATAATAGTTTGCGAATAACACGAAATGCTGACGACATTGTTAACGGAAAATTACTCGTTGATGCGGCCAGAGAGGGTGACGAAGCTCAAGTACTGAAATTACTCCAGTCAGGAGTTTCGGTCAATGCAGATGAATTCAATAAATCATTATTCTATCAATCGGAAAATTATTGGACGCCTTTACAGGTGGCTGTAGCTCATGGGCATGAGAAAACCACTGAAATATTAATAAAAGCACAAGGTAATTGTTTTGATTTCACGATTTATAATCGTCATTAAGGAAATAATGTATTGTCAACTTATTTTAACAGCTGATTTTCATGCGAAAGATCGTTTTGATGTGACCGCCGTGCATTTAGCAGCCGAAAAAGGACACAACGAATGCTTACGTTTACTGTTAGAGGCAGGAGCTGACAGTAATGCTGCAACTAAATATTCCAAAGCCGGTTGTTACACGGGTAAGTTGAATAACCCATTAAATCGATGTAGAAACTAACAAGCTGTAATTATTTTAGCTACACCTCATCCGGGCGGCACGACCCCATTGCATTTGGCAGCTAAAGCAAATCATGTTGAATGTGTAAAAGAGCTGATACAGAACGGAGCAGATTATAATGCAGTCGACGAATTAGGAAGAAGCAGTTTGTACATAGCGGCTGCTGCGGGGCTTGAAGAATGTGTTTTAGTCCATTTGAGGAACGCGATTGGGAGGGACATTCTCTCGTTACCGATTTTAAATACAAGTATGATTTCAATGTAAAGAAAATTCCCTTAAAGCATGATTTTTAAAATTTTTCTTAAAAAAAAATTTGTGTTAGATGAAACACCACTACATTGTTGCGTCCGTGCACGAATGAAATCCTGCGTTACTGCATTACTAGAACACGGTTCTGATGCAAATCATCGGGATTATTCAGGCAATACACCTTTACACTGCTCCATCTTCCATTCATACAATAAGGACAGTGAATCTCTAGACATAATGAAAGAATTGGTGCTGAAGGGATATAACACAGACGTCAATCTAGTCGACGGTTCAGGTAACAATTAAAACGTACAAAATATTTACATTTAGTTATTGTTATTATTTTTTCAGGTTTCAGTTCATTACATTATGTCAGCTTCAGCGAAGGTCGATATATGGAGCGAAGACCAGAAGCCGCTGCATTTCTCATAGCGTACGGTGCAAATACAGACATAACGAATAAGCGAGGACACAGTTTGCTTCACAACGAACTACAGTTACGATTAGGTGGAGATCGGACTATTTTAGAGGCTATCATCAAAGTACTTCCAGTCGTCCCGACTCTCGAGTCGCTGAATTTAACCCACTTATTAACTCATTGGTTCGTAAACATACCTGCCTTCGATTCACCTAGAGTTCCATTTCCAGTGGGTGAAGCTGGGGATTCGTTTCCGCCAAGAGCAGACAGTCATTTCATGCAAAGGGCAAAGTTAAAGTGGTACCAGACTTTATCCACAAATCCACGGTCTTTGCAACATTGTTGTAGATATTCAATACGTAAAGCGATGGGTTGCAGGCGGTTAAAGTATGTGTCAAAGTTGCCTATTTCGAGAAATTTAAAAGGTTATATCTTATTGGATTACGACGAATTTAAATAAAGGATTTTCATTTTAAAATAAAAATAAATTTATGACTTGAATTTTTCATAATACATTGTGACAACTGCTAAAATTTGTTTCGTTATACAAAGAAAAGAACAATTTCGAAGCAAATAAAAACATTTTCAACAACTGATTAACGAATTTTGATTAAAACAATAATTTGTGTATAGCAACTACTTCGTTTTTTTTTTTATCTTCAAGCTTAACGTAAAAAGTGCAAGTTTAATGAGTAACTATAATATCATTTTTTTGGTCCATCACGTAATTAATACAAGTTTTATAGTGTCATGGAAAAAAAAGCAGTTAAAACATGAAAATGATAAAAAATAATATTGCTTACAGCTTAAAAAAAACGAATTAAAACTTTAAAAAAAATTCCGATTTAGCGTCCATTTTCGTAACCTGGGAGTAAACTTTTCAAAACCACTCGTAGAGTTTCGTTTAACGGTAAAGCAGATTTAATTTTCTTCAGGTCGTTGCGACATGCTGGGCATGAATAAACGTTTGCTGAAAATGATCGCTGGATACAGTCCTGAAAACAAACATTAGTATTAATCATTTGCAATTGCTTCGTATGTAATTTCTGTACTTTGCAAAAGTTGTGTAAACAATCCGTCGTAACAGGTATGCAGACAACATCTTGACAACAAATACATATAAAAATATCTTCAACTTTTTTTCGAAATTCCTAACAAAATACAAATTAAATCAATAATCATCATGAGTTAAAAGCAATGAACTTACTGTTAAGCCTAGGTCAACACACTCCAAACAATCGGCCCAAAGTTTCTCATTTAAAGTATCTTGTTTGATCAACTTCAACATATCATCAGGTACAAGTGTTAAGTTTGACTCTTTTCTCTTTTTGCTGCTAGAATTTTCTGTGGCACCTAAATTAAAAGCAAAATCTATTAATATTTGCAAATTTATATTACATTACTATTGATTCTACCGGTTTTCCTTTTCGTTGGTTTTTTGATCTTGCTATCATCGGAATCTTCTCCTTTCATCGTGTAACCTTCAGGGTACAACATCTTAATCCCGCGTGATTCTGCTAATTTTTTCCCTTCAGCAGTCCAAGGGGCCGGTTCAGGATCATCCCGTCGAAATAAAAAGCGCCATACCTTATGACCAGATTTACCAGCTTCAAGCTTATAATTTACCACCTTTAAAATGCAATTATTATTATTAATTTAAGCAGCTGTCTTATTAAATTTCAATTTACACTAAATTCACGAACCTTATATAAACCATCATAACGATTTCCTTCTTTTGGACTGTATTGGGAATGTTTTGCACCTTTATAATTCCGCACTACTCTGACAGGTAATCCGTTTCTCCAATTATTGGCTGTTGCACCTTTCGGGTTAAATTTAGCATCACAATTTTTAGCAAGAGCTCTGCAAAAAATGTCATATTCTAAATTAATTACTTAGATAAATATTAATATTTCAGTGGCGTATTATTGCCTTTCCTAGGCCAACGAATTTACAGAGGGCGGCTTCCCTGTACATCATTGCCTCATAACTTACTCGTTGGCTTTGTCAAGTTTCTGATCACTGCATTGCCCTGACGTTCTTTTGTTTCCAGACAAATCCCTTCCTCCACAGCCAGTGTAAGTGAATTCATCACCAAGGTCCTATAACAACCACTGTCATTAGTAATATGATTTAATACAAAAGGATATCTCCTACCTCATCATCTTCGTATCCGCCTGCCAAAACGATGGAGAATGCGCCTACACCAGAACGGCCATGTATACCGCTTACAGGTGGTCTATGAACTCCTGCTTCTGCCACCTGTATGCGATATCTCCACAAAGTTCCAACGTATACATTAGGTATGGCACCAAAATGATCGCTTGGCACGATTGTGCACGTTTTCACCCGGCCCATGCAAGCCATTCCCTATAAAATTATATTTTTAAAAATTAGTTCTAGAAAACAAATCTCTAAATTCGATCATACCTTCCCCCAATCTCTACTCGACGTAGTTGTACTTGAAGGCATTTTGGCTTTCTTTTTGCTCATTTTTAGCTTTTCTCCAGCTTGAACAACTTCGTCTGTGTTGATCTTACAATCGGGACAATACCTGAACAAGATTTTAAATGAAATCATATTGTTTACAGTCTTAACTACTACTCATTACCAATCGTCGGTTGGAATTTCGTCAAGTGGCTCCTTCAGACACCAAATGTGATACGCTACATTACAATCATCGCACAAAATTTGTTTATCTGGGTTATCTTTTTTTCCACACACCGTGCAAGCACATTCTCGACATTTCCGACGCGGATTATCGTTACAAGCCGAACAAGTTGGTTTATATTGTCCTAAAAAAATTACCATTTAAGCAATCAAAGATAAATTTAACGATGAATAATTGTTTACGTCTTGGTGGTGGATGAGATTGCATTCGTTTTTCCATTTCCGCAGTTCGCTTAGATAATTCCACTGCCTCTTCAATTTTAAACAAGTCGTTAATGAACCGGAGAGCACAATTTTCAACAGGTGTGTTTATACATCTAAACAAATAAATTCACGTTAAAATTCTCTTATAATCAATTTCTTATAGTAACGTTAACGTACCCAATTAGAATAGTCGCGATAATTTCTTTATGATTTTGCTTTTGCAGGTCCACTTTTGTCATACACACATCGTACCAAAACCCTCTTTCCTTCGTCTCTTCCATGTTATAATTTGCCATCAGCACATCTCCTACCTTAACGTCATTTGGTTTCACTATTTTGTAGGAACGTGGTCGAATATTTGGAAATTTGATTTTCACAGGTGGGTCTTCTTCAAATCTTAAATTAAAAATGTCATATAAAGCATTCAAAGTAAAATGTTAATTCGTAATTTACCCATCATATGTAATAGAGTATACGAATTCTTTATCCATATCTAAAACCAACGTTTCACCAATAGGGCCATTTTTAGAGGAACAGCTTTGCTGCTGAAGCATCGTCTCGTGAAAACCTTCATCCGGCGAGTTTCGTTTGATGATTTTTTTAATTTTCGCTTCGTACCATGATCCCGATGCTTCTTCTTTGGCGTCAATACAATCACCCACCTATTATAAAAGCGTTAATTTAAAATTTGTTTTTTATCACTTTTTTTAAATTTTTACTTTATAGTAATGGCTGCAAGGGCATTCTTCTTCGTCAGATTCCAAGGAATCAGGTTCTAGTTCCTCTTCTCTATCATCTTTCTGCAAACAATGACAAACAACTCTCAGTTTTTAATCTTTTAACTTCAACAATGTAATTTACCTCAATTTCAATTGTTGAACCCGAGCTTTCATAACCACTATTTGAATCTGTCTTTTCGGGAATTATTATCTCTGGCTTAATTCGTATTTGAATTACTTCGTTCAATCCAACTTTGTAATCATGTAAATTATGGCCATCCACCAACTGAAAAAGCAAAAAATAAAATAATTTAAATTTAAATTTAATTTAAGAGAATGATTAAAACGAAAGTTTAAAATAAATCTTGAATGAAAGAAAGTAACAATGAGTTTTTAAAATTTTTCAGTCGTTTTTTTTCAGAACAAAGTCAAACAATGACAAAAAAAAAAAAAAAAAAAAAAAAATTGCAGACGCCGGCATCGCGTCCAATTACATAATCATGTAAGTGTACTTGTTAACCGCGCACTTTATGTGTTAATTTCTCTTTCACGTTGTTTTTACATTGTTTTATAACTATTTCATTTACGGTGTCTTTCATAGACACAAGTTTTCTCACAGCGCGCACAAGATTACTTAACAATTGCGCGCCTGAAAACTTGATAGGCCGGTTTGGCGCCATTTCTTTGAGCGCGTCCTTACCTCCTTTCCCCGGTAATACAGCTGCTGTCTTTCGGGTGGTGCATTAAAATGGTTGACAAGTTGTTCTCTTAAGCTCTCTATTTTACAAAGCCTCGATAAATCAGTTAGGTTAACAGTCTGTTGACCGTCAATCGATCGCACCTTGATCCACATCCTGATTCAAAATTTAAATGCGCTGCACCTTACGCGTCGGAATGTGACGGAATGAGAATGCTAGTGAAAGTGGCGGGAAATATAGGCAGAGGCAGTACACTGAGACGCCACGGCGGATCATGGCGCGTAATGACATAATGAAATATACTAGTCAAATACAAAATTTGGAATTTTATGACGAAGAGTAATGTAACCTACACACAACTGTAAAATTATAGTAACGTTAATCCAACAAATAAAGTTCATTTACTGAACAAATTATTAAACAAGTTGAACAATTTAAAAAAAGAAAGAATCTTGCTTAAGTTCATATTTAAATAGCTTTAAAAGTGGATTTATTTAAATTTTGCAAGGTAGCTAGTTAAAGCTGTTGATTGAAACATTAAAATCATATTAATGTAAAATTATTATTAATTACCCAAACAATTGAAACCTTGCACGAGATGCTAGTTAAACAAGATAAAATTTAATTGGCAAAATGACTGTATTCATTGTTAATATCTTACAATAACAATTACAATTAACCGGAGCGCGAGCGTTATTTAAGAATGACGTCATATGTTTGAGTTACATTTTCAACGCTGTAAGAGCAGACAAATGTCTCCGCGTGACGGTTTTTCATAGGTGATTTTTCTTTTGATAAAAGCATTTATAAACGTTCATTTATAATCGGTTTAGGTCTGATCGTTACAGTTTCAATAGTCGCTGCATGGAGTTTAATAAAGAAGAGATTTAATTATCAAGTGAGACAGTAAACCTAACAGGTGTAAAATGGTGGCTGACAACTATCTTTTTCTTATTTTTTTTATTTAGTGGGAAAATGGACGATGAACAATTCCAAGTGGTGGGTAAGAAACGACGGCGTTACCGACAAAGATTGGTTAATCTGCGGCCATCCTTTGCCAATTCGGACGGTCCGTTTCTGCAGTCGGTGACTGTAGATGTAAATAGAACAGTGAAAAAGGTCGCAGATTTTCGAGTGGAAATAATGTCGAGCGATTTCTACCTAAACTGTGTGCAAACGATAAAGAAAAGTTTGAAATCGATAATGAATGAGAAAAAAAATGCCGAAGACGATGCCGAGGAAGAAGTCGAAAGTCTCGTTTGCTACGGTTTGGGAAATTTCAGCCAGTGTTCTATTGCCTGCTACCAACTAGCTTTATACTTGTGTTTAAAGCAATTACTCAAACCCACCACTGCATTTGTATTTGATCCGGTTTTTTTACGAGAGGAGTGTGAAATTCTAACCTCACTTGGAGTTGTTGTGATTGAACATAACGAAGAAGGCAAACGCCGAGTCGGAGGAACGCGTACTTTATTTTATTTACCCCATTGCGGCAAAGCACTTTATAACAATTTGCTCTGGGCTAACTGGGGCTCCATGTTAAATTATTTAGTGGTTCTAGGTAACAGCTTTTCTAGAGTATTCGAAACAGCTTCCAAAGGTGTGTTACGTGATCGGTGGCCTTACCTACTTAGAGCCGTAGCTCACACCCAAGAATTCGCAGTTCAAAATAACTTCCGATTTCTTGATGTCTTCAACGATTTGTCAGTTCATGTGTTCCCCGTCGACAAAATTAAAAGCTATCCCAACGAGTATTGGAGCGACTGTGACGAACCGACGTACGATGGAAACGAAATTGAAATCATAACGAATGAAATGATGAAACATTTTAAAACTGCTTAAAAGGAAAAAAAAATCACGAATTCAAATTTTATTTAATTTTGCGAAAAAGTAATTATTTTATTTAACTTGAATATTGAAGTAGAGGTGGTGGGAATCAAGTGGCATTGTTGTCACTGGTCAGTAGTGCAGGCTAATTGTTTTTTATGTGATTTCTTTCGTGGAGAACTGCGTATACGCAAATCTTACGAAATAAACATGTTTTACATTCACTTGGTACTTGAATTGCGAATACCGAGGTAATTTAATACAATTTTCTTTGTATGAAACTTAAGGCAGGAATTATCAAAATGTACGATTTTTGATGTATTTGTGAACAAATGTCCTGAATTTGAGTAAAAATGTTTGTAAGAAATTATCTCTGTACTAGTTCTTCTCTTCCGGTCTTTTATAAAAATTCTTCGAAACAAGTAGCCAGACAGGCGAGTTTAAATTACAGGAATAAGGATTAAGATGTTTTGGCCTTTAAGTCATTGTTTAGGGACCGGTATCGACCGGTATCCACATTCCTGTCATTGTTTACGACCCCAATCGTTTCTTATAGATTTTACTTCACATCCTGTCATCTTAAGGGGTCTTGAGACATGGCCCCCTGCGACGCTGCAATTAAGGTAGCGTTTGTCTTCAAGGAAGCGGGTAATTAGCTAGGTATGTATTTGTCTTTGAAAATTCAAAAATTGCACTTTTTTAAAAATTCAAAATTCATTTATTTATTCTGAATTAATGTATTCGTCTGCTTTTTGCTTTACATGTGCCAAATTTTTTACATCGCCGTGAGTTTTCTCGAACTCATAATATTTTTTAAAAAGAAATTTCATTTGTCTTGCAGATCCTTTGATTGAAATTGCTCGTTCCAACAAACTCCTACAAATAATTAAGAAAATTATGAAATGCAATTGTGGTCTTAGTATTTTGAGTATCATTAATTACCTTGTTAGGTCGACGTTACCAGCTTTAATTTCGAGATCGACATACACCGACCACAAGTCTGTACGTTTGGGATGATTCGCCACCAGATTTTCAAAAACGGTTCTCCCTCGTTCCGCATCGCCTATTTTGAATTCCAATTGACCCATTTTGCTGGTGACATCCACAACTGAATTAAATAAAATAAAAATTAAATTTTTATTATAAAATTTAAATTAGCAGTTTCTTTTCAATTTCCTACTCTGTTTTGATGACAAATTAGATTCGCATCGGGATAAAACTTCTCGGGCTTTATCGAATTTTTGGATTTCCATAAGGAAGGTTACGTATTCTATCCATATTCGCTCGTCCTTTTTATATCGTCTTATTAATGATGTGAATATTTCTATCGCTTCCTATAAATCAAAATTATAATAAAATTTTAAAAAAACGTTATTTCAGAAGCGAAAATAAACAAATTGATTTAAAGTTAATGTACCTCTATCTTATTATCTTTTCGCAGTATATTAACTGTGTGTTTGGTTATTTTTAACATATCATTATTTTTCTCGGCATCCATAACCGTTTGTTTGAAAGTTTCTTCGGTGCCGTAAGTATTTTCTAAATTAAGCAATGCTACCCATACATTCAGCCGTTCTTGCTCTTGCCTGGAAAATTTTGAAATTTTATTTATTAACTTGTTTGCTTATTAAAGCAAAACATTTAATTCAGATTTTACCTAAAACTAATAACAGACAATGCTCTTTTGCAAACGGCACGTGCTCTATCGACTTGAAGATTTTGTAAATGGAATGCTGTGTACTGTAACCACACGAGAGAACTATCGGGGGAAGATAAAATCAATCGCTCGAATTCATCTTCTGTTTCTGGTAAACGCGATTCATCAGCCAATTCACGCTCTTTTATGAATATTTGCTCATCTTTCTCTTTTTTTGACGATTTCTTCTTTTTCTTAGCTTTTACATTGTCATCATCCTAATAACAAAAAATTAATAAAATAAAATAAAAGAAAGTCCACCTGATTCGTACAATCCACATTTAAATTCCAAATGTTACCTCTTCTATTTCATTATCGTCAACATCACCACCATTCACACGATCGTCCATTTCCCAAGAGTCATGCCAGTTAAAATCATTTCCTATATCGAGACATTTTTCTTCTTTCGCATCGTCGCAATTTAACGTGCCATTAATATTCTCCGGTACGTCTGTCTTAATTTTCTTTTTTTTCTGCTGTTCATTTGATTCTTCTCTTTTCCTTTTTTGTCTTTTGTTTGTCGTTTCTTCCTTCGGACTTTGTTGCTCATTCTTTTTCCTCGTTTTACTGAC
>JAQIXT010000412.1:0-37347 GCA_034700445.1 Stenotaenia linearis
TTGTTTTAACAAATTTAACAGCAGAAAATTTTTTTCGAGTCATTTGTTTCGCATTCTCCCTCCCACTCCTTTTACCACTCTTTTATTCCCCTCTTTTCCCCCTCTTTCCCAATAACAGATTAAAATTGTACATTTTTATTAATGAATTAAGCTTTTTTATCCTGAAAGAGAGGAGGGGAGCTGGTACAAAGTAATAATCCCGGTTGTATGGACGGGGCTCGGGCTTGACTGTGTTGCATGTTTTGTTTTTCTTGGTAGTATTCTTAATTTATCGATTCTTTTGATACCTATTGTAAAATTGGTGAATTTCAAAGAAAATTTTTTTCCTAAAAAATGTTTTTTTTTCACTGGACTTTATGAAATATAAATAATTTCAACTTTAAGGTTGCTAGAATCACAGAAGAAAAAATTGAAGTCAACAGATTGGGTTACCGACCAATTGCGCGGCATAGTGCTGTTTTATTTTTTTCGATTACTGATTTGCCAAATATTGATCCGATGTATCAATACTCGCTGACTTGGTTTGTCAACTTATTTATAAATTCAATTGAGAATAGGTGAGATTTATTAGTTTTTAATTTTTAAAAAAATTAATGCTTCAATTGTGTTTAGTAATAAGCCAAAAATTTTGGAGAAACGTCTACGATACCTGAGCGATCATTTTACTTACAATTTATATTCCAACATCTGTCGCTCATTATTTGAAAAGGATAAACTACTTTTTTCTTTTATACTGTGCTGTAATATCATGATGTAAGTAATCCTGCCCTCACAGCTCCGTCACCTGCACTGCAATTTATCTTTTCATCGTCATTCGCCATTTCACTATTAACACATCAATAAATTTAATAATTCTTTGCGGATTATCCGAGGAAATCGATTTTCCAGAGTCCCTGGATAATCGGTATAAGAAAACTGTACGTTTCTTTGCTTTTTTTTATGCATTTAGTTAGCAGTAATATCAAATATTTGTTTTATTCAATAGTGGTAAAGGTGAAATAAACCAGACCGAATTTATGTTTTTCTTAACTGGAGGTGTTGGATTAGGCAATCCGCACGCAAATCCCGCAAAAGACTGGCTCTTAGAGAAAGGTTGGGATGAAATATGTCGGTTTTCAGAATTACCTGGATTTGAAGATTTCAGGTGAGTACAATATGAGCAAATGTAATGAAAAAAACTCAAATTAACATGATGTATCGAATTGTTTCTAGAGAGAGCTTCATTGAAAAACTCGATTCATTCCAAAAATTGTTTGACAGCAAAGAACCTCACCTAGTTCCTCTACCACCACCGTGGAATACACGAATGACTTCATTTCAACAAATGATAGTCTTACGGTGTCTTCGTCCTGACAAGGTGAGTAAAACAAATTGAAATTAACACAATTTGATAACTAATTTTTTTCTTTTAGATCGTTCAAGGAGTAACTTTATTTGTGGCTAATAACTTGGGCCAAAAATTCGTTCAGCCACCACCTTTTGATTTGGGAAAAAGTTACGAAGACTCATCTTGTCCTATGCCTTTACTTTTTATTTTGTCTCCTGGAGCGGATCCAATGAATGCTCTTTTACGATTTGCCGATGAAAAAAACATGGGTGGCAGTAGATTAAATACGGTATCACTGGGCCAGGGACAGGGGCCTATTGCCGAAGCCCTAATTTTCGAAGGTGTAGAGATTGGTACGTGGGTGGTTTTGCAGAATTGTCATTTGGCAGTGTCTTGGATGAACAGGATGGAGAAAATTTGTGAAGAGAGAACATTGGATAACACTCATTCTGATTTCCGGTTGTGGTTGACCAGTTATCCGTCTCCTAAAGTGAGCAAAGAAAATTTTGTTAAATGAGAGAATAATATCGTTTTCCTTTTTTTAGTTTCCTGTAAGTGTTCTGCAGAACGGAATTAAAATGCTAAACGAACCTCCAACGGGTATAAGAGCAAATTTATTGGGCTCTTACACGACTGAACCAATTATGGAACCATCATTTTACAAGGGAAGCCCTGGAAAAGATTTGGTAATAATGTTTTTACTACTAGTATTATTGCACGAAATATTCTGATTCTTTATTTTTTTTGACAGACTTTTGAGAAATTGCTTTTTGGACTTTGTTTGTTTCACGCTATTGTACAAGAAAGACGTAAATTTGGTCCGTTAGGATGGAATATTCCCTATGGATTTAACGAATCTGATTTGAAAATTTCAATCCGTCAATTACAAGTACGGAATAATTCACTTTAGAGCTTTTTAAACGTCATTTGATTTTGTGTAAACTATTTAAAGATGTTTATAAACGAGTACGACGAAGTGCCGTTTGTTGCAATCCGTTACATGACCGGTGAATGCAATTACGGAGGTCGCGTCACTGACGACTGGGATCGAAGAACACTTACGACGCTTCTGTTCGACTTTAGTAACCCAGCTTTAATCACTGAAAACAGACACAAACTATCGCCTAGTGGAAATTACTACATTCCTTTAAAATCGTCCCACGAAAGCTACGTCGAGTTCATCAAGGTAACAAGGAAATTATTATTTACGAGTTCGTTAATATTTATTTCTGAGATTATTTACATTCAAGAGTTTGCCTGCGGTTCAAGAACCGGAAATATTTGGAATGCACGACAATGTTGACATCAGTAAATCGTTGGCCGAAACCAAGTTACTTTTCAATTCCGTCTTGTTAACTCAAGGCCAGACGGGAGGTGGGGGCGAAGGTGGAGGTGAAAGGGTGTACGATACATGCAAGGATATATTAACTAAGGTAAGAGTAATATTTAAAAAAAATTTTATTCGGGTTAAAATAATTTCCTTCAAGTTGCCCGATGCTTTTGACACTGTTACTGCCATTATAAAATACCCCGTTGTGTACAACGAAAGCATGAACACTGTTTTGGTGCAAGAAATGGAGAGATTTAACAAGTATTTTTTTAAATTAATTTTTTATATGAGTTTTGAATAAAGGAAATGTTTTGTAGGTTATTGGGTATAATTCGAAATACTTTGATAGACCTTCAGAAAGCAACGAAAGGATTAGTAATAATGTCGGCCGATTTGGAAAGAATGGCACAAAGTTTAACTGTTGGAAAAATACCTCTGATGTGGTCGAGCAAGTCGTATCCATCGTTGAAATCTCTTGCTGGCTATGTGACTGATTTTTTAGAGAGACTTAAGTTTTTCCAAGTAACGTTATTATACAGTAGACTCCCGATTATCCCGGGCGCTTGGAAAATTGACTATCATCGATAATCGATTTCCAGGATAACCTGCAAATTCAGAATTATACAATAAATGTACATTGCATAATTTTTTAAAAAAATGTTTATACATTTGTATGAACGTATCTTTAAAGTAAGGAAAGAAAGCAAAGAAACTAATTTCGTTTCATCATTGCTTATGAAGCAGATTCGAGCCCCACTTTTGAGAAGCCACCTAAGCCAAACTAAATCTCTTTGACATATAGAGACTTCAAAAAGACAAGTTTGGTCGTCTTTAAAGCAGAACGTAAATTTCGCTGCTTTAGCAATTTTTGAAACCTCACATTTTAGATCGGGCTAATCTCGTTTCAGGGAATAATTGGACCCAGATAATTGGGAGTCTACTTTAATGTACATGAAATTAATTTTTATTTTATTTATTTCAATTTTATATATATTAGACTTGGTATATAAGTGGAAAACCTCATTGCTTTTGGTTATCTGGTTTTTACTTCACTCAAGCGTTTTTAACTGGCGGAATGCAGAATTTTGCTAGAAAAAACAAATTTCCCATCGATCAGTTGACTTTTGATTACCAGGTAAATGGTAATTTTTAATTTTTAAACTAAATTAAGAAAATTAATTTTCTTGAATTCAACATATAGATAATTAATAAAGACAGGAGTAACACGTCACCAGCCGACGGTGTTTATTGCTACGGATTATTCTTAGATGGATTTCGCTGGGACCGTAAAATGTTATAATTTTTTTTCCCAAAACTTTACGTTACTGAATTTTTTTGTTAATTTAAAAAAAAGTTCAAGGTGTGCAGAACAAATCCCAAAAGTATTAACGGACATTTTGCCAATCGTTTGGTTCAAGCCAGTAAAAAAAAACGAGTTAATTGAAGGACCGAGATACAAAAGTCCACTTTACAAAACGAGTGAACGACGTGGAGTGTTAGCCACAACTGGACACTCGAGTAACTACGTATTGCCAATTCTGCTCCCAACGGATTTACCGAGTTCCCATTGGGTTAAAAGGGGAGCTGCTTTGTTATGCGGTTTGGATGACTGAAGTGACTTTTAAGATCAATTTTCGAGTTTGTTGTATTTTTGTAGTTATTTATTTTGATAAATGTGTTTGTGAAAAAAAAATGTGGTATGTAAAAAAAAAAAAAAAAAAATATTAAAATCTACTTTAAGATTCATCGATTAGTTGATTATTGGGTTACGACCCATGAATCCAAATCGTCAAAATTTACATCGCTTTATTACCCTCTTTGGCAACATAAACCATTTATTTCGACAAATTTTCAAATGTAATTTTTGATTTTATTACGTTACGTATCTCGATATTCTGGATTTATTGGTAATATTTTCACGGAAATATTACGTGAGGCGTCGTCTGTTAGCCATCCTCTAATAACCGATATCGTCACTTGATGGCGCAAAGGCGTTCGAGCCGTCGTGTCGGTACTTTTTGAGAGGACTGCACTTGTAGCTGGTACATTAGACGTTGATCGTTTCTGTTACGTGATGGCGTAGTGATAGGCGGTCGGTCGTGGCTGCGAGAAGCGAAAGCAAGTCAGTTGCACAGAAGCAGCTGATCCCATCTTACACGAATGAGCTATAACGGACTTGACATCGTTGTGTGGTGCACGAGTTAACATTGCACCGAACTGATTTGGGCAATTGAATTTTTGAAAGAAAAAGGAAACGAAAATGAAGACGAGCGGCCAACGGATAGTCCTCATGCATACTTCGTGCGCTTTCTTGGTCCTAGTTTCAGGTAAGGAAGAAATTTCTTCAATTAATTTTTAAGTGAAAAAAAAGTTTTTTTTAAAATATTTTCGAATTCGAAAAATATTTGAAATTTTGAAATTTAGGGTTAGAAAATTGTCGAATTTGAATTTTAATTAAAGAAAGTGAAGTTCTCGAGATAAAACAAACTCATTTCGTGCGCCGAAGTTTGTTTTTTTAATGTAAAGCGAAAAGTAAATTGCGAGTCCAAGATCTGTCACTCATTTCACGCGAGTAAGTTTCAATAGAGGAACGTGTTGGGCGTCTATCTAATGGCTGAGCACTTCTTCTCACCAGGAAATGTGAAACTTGAGGCCTGTTGAACCATAGCCACGTCATTCATGTCAAGGAAACTTGAGTTGTTTTCTACGTTCCTCTATTGTACCGAAAAAGATTTTGATTAACGCCGATGTCTCTTTACTCTACTTCTATACTTTACATCTGACGTCTGGCAGTCGAGCCCACAAAAGCCTTTTCACGGGATTGGCGAAACTAAAACGAAGTATTTTATTTTATTGTCTCAATTCCGAGATTGAAAATTGAAGAGAAAACATGTGGAGTGTTGAACACGATTCCTTTTTTTATTTTTTCTCCCTTAACACATTTCTGGCGATAAGATTTAAGATATACAGTAGCAAAGTAGCTGCGTGCATTGGGGTAAAAATGGTTGGGGTTGGCTTTGGAATCCCAAAGGAGAGTTTACGTTCCGTCAACTGATCGGGTGACACGAGTGCTCGTTCCGCAGATCAGATTGCGTATGGATCGAAGTTTGTTGAAGCTGAGTGAGTGCGTTTCTTGAGCAGTTTGGAACTAAATGTGTCGTTTTGGACCGAGTTCGAAATTAATTTCCAGCCGAAAGGCTGAGTAATTGAATTTCGGCCGAATTTGTGGCGAATCCTGCACAATTCCCCTCTTTTATGCACATACCACCGACTAACTATTCGAAAACGCTCCATTGTGGACGGGAATACAATGGTATTGATTTAAAGACGAATATTTGAAGTAACTGCCATCATTATGAATTGAACTCCATGAAGGAAGTTGAAAACACAATGAATAAGGCGGTTTCTGTTTACCAACTGTGCTATAGGGTCAGGACACAAGATTAACACCTTCTTTGTGTGGGAGCAGTGGGAGTGTGGAGGGTCTTTCCTTTTCTCCCCTCTTATTTACCCTCGTTCACTATGCAGGACCAGTGGAGTAGAATTGACAGGGAGGGTTGAGGTGGGGGGTTTTGGGGGGAAAAAGAGAAAGGGGGATGGTTGTGTGTTGAGCATTAATCAGAGTTGATGTAGAGTATTGGTAGCTGTCAATTGATGTTTGAGTTGAGTGACAGAAGGTGGGAAAATAGAGTGGGATTTGATTTGTATAATGTTGACAATCTTATTTAACCATTAGAGACAAATGTGTGGTGTGGGAGATGTCAATGAGAGTCAAGACATGTACATAGGGATTTATAAGGGAAGAATGTGTGTTGCTTTAAGGGAGAGTCTTAAAAGTTGTTTATATTTACTTTGGTGTGAATTAAGTGGTTTAGAGGCAGAGCTAATTATGTTATTTGCTCTTATTTTTGAGATTTATTCATATTAGCTGTTGGGATTTGCGCGAAGAAGATTTTTTCTTGCTTTTCCTTTATTAAAAAACATTTTTATTCGTCTTACTAACGAGGTACCATGAGTCTTTTATTCTTTTGGGTTTTTAATTAAATTCATACACTCTGACCTTAGAGTTAGTAAATCTTCAGATGGGAAAAAGTTGAAAATGCAAAAACTGATGTCGTCTTGGACAACCATATTTGGTCGTTTTCTGCACAAAAAAAAGATAAATGATGTATAATTTTCGATAAAAATTTATCGAAAATCAACGGAAGTTCTTTTTCTTCACATAATCCTTCGACTTTTTGCCAAATCCTGAATCATTTCCGTTGGTTTTAGCCAGATTACTTCGTACCGCGCCGCCCCTGGGTATTCCAGGAGCCATAGAAGGCGATGAAAGTGGTTTTGACCAACTGGAAAACTTCATTCCAAACTAACTACGTTACGTCCTTTCGCCATTTTCGGATTCCCAGCCGGATAAGCAGACCTCGAACAATTAAAGAAAAACATTTTTACAGATCGAACTCCCCAGTCCAAACCCTCGCACGTGCGCAGACTATACCCTCTTTGAAAAACCTTAAACCGTCGACAATAAAACTCCAGATTTTCGCTATGGATTTTACGGCGCTTTTCAATATTTAAATAAAATGCGGCTCAGATGTTTGCTTTACACGAACCGAGGGTTAAAAAGATTTCTTATAAACTAAGACGATGTCGGTGGCATGTTTACGGCGTTGTATTGACGTGTCGGTGACGCATTTACGACGATTTTATTATTTACGATATGTCCGAACCTACTTAAACAGCCCGTTCGAGGTGGTCGTAACACGCACAAGAAAAGCGCTAAATCCGCGCTTGAATATTGATTGCAAATTATATACGAATTGGCTATTACGGAGTATAGAATTGCAGCCGAACGTCTAGTTATGATTTCGTAATAATAGAAACAGTGGCAGCTTGCGAATATCGAATGTCGCTTTATTTATTCACTGTGAATAGGCGAAATCGCATTGAATTATCAATGGCCGTATCATTCAAATCCATTAGTTTAATTTTCAAATAATGGCTCGAGGATTTTTTAAAATTTTTTTTTAATATAAATAGTTTGGAAGTTTGTGAAGGGGAAAGTGTCAGTTTAAGCATTGGATTCTGATTAGTACGGTGGATGTCGTTGGAAATTTATGCAACATGAAAGGGAAGGACGGTGAAAGACGTGTAACAGCTGCAACGGACTATTTTATAACATCATTGAAAAAACTGTTTATACCCGATTCTCCTTTCGCTAATTGTGCTAATCCATAAATAAGGGGTTTAAGCTGGGTATAAGATTGTAAACACAAGCTGAGTTTATTGAATATTTGAGCAATTTTGTGAGAAGTAGGGGTTTATTTTAAGTGATCAATTGATTTTCTCAAGTATTTTGTGAGGGTGAATTACTGAATTGATGGGGTTCAGCTGTTATGGCTTATTTTTGTAGGAATTTTCATAAATCTTGCTCTAATAAAGCTGTGGATTTAGTTTCAGTCAATTACACCATTTACACACTTGCAACAGAGAAATTTATATTGCGTTTGGATGATTAAATCTATGTACAGTACATTGTTTCTTGTGAAATTAAAGGGTTTCTAGGAAACCATGTGGTCTGAATTGAGAAATGAAGGACATAAAATGGTAACAGATGAAACATTCATGAAATTAAAAGTTAATTTGGATAAAATGTGCAGTTTTTTCCCCCTTTTTCGGAGATGATGGTATTATTAATCAACAATGAGTCATTCTGTAACATGTCATCGCTCAAGTTTTTTTCTTCCTTGTGGAGGAATTGCATTATTGTATTAGTGGTTAGTAGCCATGTATAGCTGTGGGCAAGAAGAAAATATCATCCAAATTAGTCATTTCCAATCCATATGGACCGACCGCATGATTTTGATTGGTCTGTAACAAACCAGAAATTGATTTACTTTTTCAAGATGAAGTTGGTTGAGTTCTTTTTTTTTTTTTTTTTTTTTTTTTTTTTTTTTTTTTTTTTTTTTTTTTTTTGTGTTTTTTTTTTTTTTTTTTTTTTTTTTTTTTTTTTTTTTTTTTTTGTTTGCTTAAGATTTAATGAAGTAAATTGATAATGAGTTTTCAAGGTATTAAACTAATTTCTAAAGGCCGTTAAAGCTGATTGTTGAATGGCATGTTTGTTTTCTTGCTGTTCTATTCTACAGACTTGAATAAAAGTTAATTTATTTTGGAAATTCCACCACGAAAGCATCCAACCCATTGAATGTACTGCTGAATGCTGTGGAATTTATCTATAAGACGATAAGGGATCACCGATGATTACGTGACTGGCAATCAAGTGGCAACAATATGAAAGGGAAACAACCGGAAATACAAAATTTCACATTTAAAAATAAATTTTGCTTATTTTTGTGAAAATGAGCTGATTAAATTTATATTTACAAATTGATTATAAATATTGAGTAAATCTATTAATTATCGATAAATATTATAAATATATAATAAAAGTAATATTTATCAGATTTATTTAAAAGTTTACCGATCAATATTTTTTTTCTGAATTTTTTCACTTAACCTTGAGGTGTACGCAAGGCTTTTGTTCAAACAACAAGGCAACAATGAACTGTTAATTAGCAAACTGATCAGTGCTGTAATTGGATGCCGCAACCGTTATTTTATTAATATTGAAAGCAACACCTCAAATATTAGCTTTGAATATGTTTTCCGTTCTTATCAGCTTTGCGAATGTTTAGTTGTATGATTTACTCGGAGTCTATGAAGTAAGAGGCGCACGTGCTCCAACCACTCTTGTTTCTTCATTACGCCTTTTGTTTTATTCCCCTCATGAAACAATAGGTAGTTGATAAGAGGGGTAGTAAAATGTCCACAGGAAGTTGTCTGTGTCACGTGACTGCAAGTAGAGTACGTTTTCATTTACTGTCTATGCTATCTTAATAGGAATTGTCTTTTGTTCTTCTGTCATAGAATTTTTTTCTTCGCTTGCCGGAAAAATGTTTGGTGTCTTTTGTCAGGGTTAATGCTAAATGCAATATGACGTGATGAAATAAAAGCGAAACGGGAAGTGTGGGTGTGGAGTTTAGTAGGCGGGGATGTTGACATGTTTTGTAAAGGAGCTGAAGGCTTGCATGAACTTTAGTTGAAAATTTAATTTGTAATGCAGATTAAGTTTTACAAGAAACTTTTAACACTTGCGCGTGTTTACATTGTCTAAGTTTTTGATGGGTAGGGAAGAATTGACTTTAGGAAGTGTCAAACTTAGTTTGGGGGGAAATCGGATCTTGGGTGAAAAAAAAGTGTGAAGTACGAAATTTGCCAACACTTCACTCGAATTTTCATGTTCAAAGATTTAAGAAAAATCAGATTTATAAAAATTTACGATAATTAAATTTATTGTTGGCGTCTAATATTTAAACTTGTAAAAGAGGTGAGATGAGATATTGTTTTATGGTTGCCAGCAGCTACAATGGCCATACACGACCTGTCACAAATACAACAACTTAATACAAATCAAACTTATACTTACGTAAGCTGGAAAAGGAATGCTTTACGCAATTTACCGGAAAGCGTTAGTTTAAAACCGTAAATGTAACGTACATTTCTTCTTTACAACAAATTTAATTATTGTCAATTTTGCAAATCCCATTTAATATTTAAAATTTAAAATGGAAAAGTAAAGATGAATGTTCATTAAAACTTTTTGAAGTCTTAAGCATAAGTTCCATCATCTTTAAAGAGCCAATTTGTTAGGTTCATTATAAAGTTGTCAATCTTTTTCTTCTTGAAAGTCGGATTTATAATTAACACGCAATTTATAAGTTATAAATCACCATTCTCCTTCCTCGCAAACTCATCTCCGCGCCCTTCCTACAGCTAAAACTCTTTTTCAAGTTTAAATTCAAATTTCCCAATTTCTGAGAACATGCTCTCACTACGACTTCAGGGAGAAGCTGTAACTTTTACGACTGCCATTTCTTGGTGCTGTGCACGATAGTGAGCACAGAGAGACTTCTAAACTTAACGCATTTGTATTAAAAACTTAATAAAATTTCTTATCTATGTGCTATTTAACACACCCAAATCACAGGTACAAAGTACACAGAGAACCAGTTGAGCGCGAGTAATTTTATTTGGAGCGAAACGAAATTCCTCACACATCTGTAAAGGAATCCGTGCTAAGTCCAAGTTTGTCTTTGTTAAAGTGGCGAAACAGGTGAAGTGGAAGGAGCATCAGGGTATTAAGGGTGGGATAAACTTCTATTTTCGTGTGACGACTGATTTACAACACCTGTTTCTGCAATAATTCTTTGAATTTGTAATGTAATTACAGTTAAAGGAAAACACAGTATATCAAATGCATTATATAAATAGACTTACTAGACTGGAAATCCCCTCTCCCCATCTCCAGATGCCCTGTAGTGGACTAGGGTATGTTGATCTCGCCTTTTAAAAGTATGGATTATTAATTTGAACTTTAGAACTCCAAAGGACAAAGGAGTTTTTTTTGTTTTGTTTGCTGGTGAGTATAAAGATCAAATAACTAATTGGGGCTGTGGTAGTGGGGTTGAGTGGTTGGCACCTTTTACCTTCTCTCGTTGTCCAGTGTTTCTGGATTCAGAGTCGGTCGAGTGAAGGGAAATTTGTTATGTGAGGTTATGAAAGTGATGTTAGAGGGTTAGGAAGTGGAGGTAAGTTGATCGTCAAGAAAAGTTTGGAGAATTTATTGGGTTATTCGAAGTTATGAAAATGTTTTCTTAAGTCTTTATAGCGTCTTGGGCGAATTAAGAGTAAACTAGGTGTAATGTGAATGGGGATATAAAGTAAAGTAATAAAAGCAGATCTGGAGTTTGTATTGTGGGTTTTATTAAATGAAATATTTTAAAGGTGGCGTTATAGAGGTCGATTTTGATTCTGAATAAAAGGAAAGTGGTTCGTTGTTTCGAGATTTGTAAACTATTTTTCAGTATTCAATTAATTGCTGTTGTGATTAATCAGATTAAATGATCTTTAACAATATTGACTTTAAATCTTGTTATTTGACTAGTTAAATTATAAATTCAAATTGAAACAATTTGCATTTAGAATTTCCCCACATTTTTTAATGTAATTTTGTGTGCACGAAGAATATGAAATATTCTTTTTCTCTAAAATGCTCTAATTTAGGAAGATTTATGTTTGATGAGATTTGTTTATTAAATATTATATAAATTTCATCACATTATCCTATTTATGTCATATTAACATTAAAGTAATGACATCATTTGCTGGATTTGTGTCGCTGAACAAAGTTGCCTCGCTTTTTTATAAGCGAATTAACTAGAGACCCACTACAAAACAAAAGGGAAAATTTCTTTGTTCTGCGCTGCCTTGTCTTGATCTCTGGTCATGTGATTTCTCTACAGATCTGATTGGCAAGAATAAAATAGCTTCCCAAGAAGTAGGCTCCTGAGTAGACCTCTGGTCACGCGAAACGAAAATTGCATCATAATTTGTGAAGGGAATCTTTTCAATGTATCTGGCATTAGATAAACTAAATTTACAATTCGACAGTCGGAATTTCATCAAACCTTTTATCAGAAATACGAGTATTAAAGCGGACAATAATTTGTTAGAAAGCGACTCATTGCCCGCAAGTTATGTCCCTCGAAATACAAGTATCACATGACACAACTGGAAGTTTGCGTAAATGCAAAATTACATTTTCGTATATGCATTCGTGATTCGTTTTACTTGACATGGGCAGTAAAATGAGATTACATCATTAGTACGATGTCATTTTGTTCTTGAAACTCTTGAAATCAGATTAACCTCTAACAGAGATGAACTTGGTTGAAACTGACTGCTTTACCTTTGGGTATTTATTTAATTCTATTTTACTCAATGCAGTGTTTAGAATTTCAAAATGAAGAAAAATCCGCCTCAACAATAAGCTTGAAGCTACTGCTAAACGAAATTGACTTGGCAAACGAACACCATATGTGGGAAGAAAGACAGCTCTCTGATGTGAAGACAGGCTTGCACGAGTTATCAGATACAACAATCAACAAGCCGGAAAACAAGATGGAAGCTCAAATTCAGCCTTGAGTTTCTTAAGGGATAGAGGACCCACCATGTTGGATTTTTTTCTCGTGGGATCTAAAGTTAATTTAATTCATTTTATTACTTTTTTTTAAATAAATAAAGAAGAAGATTGAAATATTTCGGTTTTTGCAATTTTTTTGTGGACTTAAAAACTGTTTTACAAAACTGATATTTAAAACATTGGTTTCGATGAGAAAAAAATCCAACATGGTGGGACTCTATAGCCTTAGCAACTTCTAGTACAATTAAACGAAATTATCATTATAAAGTCTTAATTCTAATTTTATTCATAAAACTGTTGAATGTGCCATGAATTTCATTAGGAAAATGAAGGCGCATAAAATCCCCCATTGTTCATGTAAAGTGTGCGAAGTATTGTGGGAAAAAGATTAAGTGAGGTCTAGTCTGTGATTACAATGCACCAGGCGTGAGCGATATCAAAGATAAACAATTGCGTGAACGGATTTAACGCCAAGTCCAATATTTTTTCAAAGTTTTAAGTAGAAAATTAGTGTAAACATTTCATTTTTCTTGATTTTCCGAGGTGTTTCTCTTCAATTCCCTTCATACTGCCATTAAGTTTAAGTAGAGTTGTTTGCACGTAGCGTCAGGTTTCCGCTCTTCAGTTTATATGTTCCTTCACCTGGGAATAATAAATTGTCAACTTTGCTATTTTAGTTGGAAGAGAGAGAAACTTGAAGCAATCTTGACAGCTTGGGGAACTGTACTTGGTGGCGAATATTATGTGCTGACTGATTGAATGGCACTATAAAATGTTCCATTGAACAAATTGAGAAAGATCCCGTACAATAAATATTTTTTTCTTTTCGAAAATAAAAATAAATAAAAATAATTTAATTAAATTTTAACTTTTTTTGGTGAAAAGTTAGTTAAAAAACATTGTTTGTTTTCCGGTAAATTTTGTAAATTTGTGTAACTTTTTTACCGTAACCTACACTGGAAAAAAAATAGATTTACAAAAAACTTGCGTAATTAAATTTATTGTAAAAATTTTGTAAAACCACAATTTACAAAATTTACAAACGCTATACCGTAAATTTAACATAATTGTTTTTTACAACAAATTTAATTGTTTTACAATTTGTAAATCTGTTTTTTTTTTCTGTTTATTTACATTTAAATAATCGACTTTACAATGTCTTCAAAGAGGATGTTTTTTTGGAATGAAAGGAAAGGATTGTAGTTGAATATCTAACAATGACAAGGGGGTTTTTTTTTCCTCATCCATGCGATAAATCTTTTTTAAAAAACCCGATGGAAAGATGGGTTTGATTCATCTCATCAAGCCGAATGCATTGAGCTAAGGTTTTTGCGATTTGGTTTGATAAATGGCAATATATCACCAGAAATTCACCAGGAAGCAAGATCTGCGGTATGATGAATGATGTATATTATCAACACGTAAACAATGGGCTGCTTGTTCCCCTAAATTCTCTTATAATATTCGGTCAAACAACTTATTTGGCTAGAAAAGCCATACACGACCTATCACAATATCTAAAATACCTATACACCAATAAAACTTAAGATTACAAAAAGTTTCATTAAAAACAACTAAATTAAATAAGCAAAAAATGCAGGAGGGAGGGGCTCATTTGCATCCATCAAGTAAAAAATACTTTGCTTTTAAAATTTAATAATAATAACATTACCCCCCACCGTCAACAAACTTTTATATTTAGTATAGTAAGTGCAGCAGCCGCTCAAAATTCTTTGATTCTTAAATTTCCTACAAAGAAATTGTAGATAATTTTTATCTTTTCAAGTCTCTGATCTGGATGGGTTGGGATTACACCAGATTGATTGGAGAATTTACGACTTCCATTATGATTGTAATTATCACGCATGCGTGGCCTTTAACAAATTTCATTTTTTTCATCCTCCATCCAAAACGACTGCGTAATATGCAGAAACAGTTTAATTGCATTAATAATAAATTCAAAGTGATTAAAACAATACCGACAATATACGATTAAAAGAAAATGAGGGAAATTAAGAATGAGTTAATATGCAATACGAAATAAAATTAGTTATTTCGCATATAGCTATTATATACTGATGAGTGATGATTTAAACCCTTTAATTAAACTAAGTGAAATTTGTACGTGAGCCATGAAATTGTATAAAGTTCCATTTTAATTAAATTGTGCGTTAACATGTGATGACATTCACTTAGGTTTAATTGGTTAAGAAAGCAAATTTACTGGAATAATGCAATGCAATGACTAACTCGGGTCAAACCGGATGGTGTTGTGGACAGCGAAATTTATTGAAAATCATTTTAACGAGATAGAACGGGATATATCAGCCGGATTAGGCCTATTTTTATGGCGCTCGCGATTGGATTAAACCTATTTTTTATGTTTTCTTTGTCTCCCTTACGACATTTGAGTTCGGTCACTTATAATAGAAACAGATGAAGAGGGTCAGACAAAGTCATTTGTGAGGACAGTTTCATTTCGTTTTAGAAAAAGAGAAAATGTAATGAAGAAAGAAAGAAAAAAGTAGTGAGAATAGTATCACCAAGATGGGGATCGGGTGGGGGGAGGAAAGTTAAAAAAAAGAAAGAAAAAAGCAAATGATGTCTTGAAGCTAGAATGTGACATCAGGTCCTTGAGTTTCATTTTCTTTTTCAGGTTTTATGATATTAATATTTCTGCGCCTTTTTCCTATTAAGAATGATTCTCGTTTCTTTTGCACTCTTCTTAAAAATTGCAACAGTGCAGCATCTGTAATGGTAAGTGATGCAGTGTTTTCGCAGCGCTTATGAAAACAGTCACTACACTAGATTTAATGTGTTTTCATAAAGTTGGCGACATGTATAAATTAAAAAGTGGGAAATAAGAAAGTGGAAATATAAAAATGAAGATAAAATAAACAAATTTGAATTTAACGCTTTTTTGTTGGGGAATAACACTTTATTTAATTTTATTTTTTGTAAATTTTAGTTCGTACTGTAATGGAAGTTGGGTCGTAGGTGCAGGTTCGAAGGGACCATCAAAAATGTATTCGCAATATCAATTTCTTGCGTTGAATTCTAAACTGTAAAACTTTAGAAGTAACTTGTCACTTTATTTGAAACTGACGATAATGAATTCTGAAGTTTTTTAAAATTTTATCGAAAATGTTTAAGTATGAGATTTTTTACCCTTTGTGTCTATGGCTTTTAGAATTTTTATTTTCATTGAAATCTAAGGTTCACTTTGGGCGTTTGACACAAAAGTTTGAAACATTGAAATATTAACCACCTGACAGTGAAAAAAGTTATTAAATTTGTCATTTGGACTGGAAATTGGTCTTAAAACGAGAGAAATGCAACTTTGGGCCAATCAAATGTGTTCGTAGTAGCGGAAATTCGATATACCTGGATTTTTTTAACATTGAAAAGATAGGAATCCAACCAAACTACTTAAAAAAATTCATTAAAACTCTAAATTCATTATAAAACCAGTTCGTAATAACGAGGTTCGACCTGTATTTCTTGCTATCAGTTGTTGCAGTATCAATCCCACTGAAGTGTTACGTGATTTGTCATCATATACCATTAATACGAAGCATAGAAACAGCATTACTCATCTTCACTCAACGATTGAACGACTCGTCAAGATAGCGCTTGTCGTGATCCCATAATTCCTTATATGAAAAATTTATTGAATATAATACAGGAATTTTTATTTAAATTTTTTATTAAAATAATGCGTGCATCGAGGCACTTGAATCGACCCTTTTTTGTTTTTTTCCTTGTGGAAATTTTAATACTTCTGGGTCAATTGTGACTCAACATGGTTTTGGAAGGATTAAAGTAGAAGCACTCTAGATCCATCTGAGTGGGTTGAATGATGTGGCGGTTGCACTGTACTTTAGTGTGAGGTTGGTAGACTGGTTTGACTGGACGGTCTGTCGGTGCCAAGTATAAAACTGGCCGTGGGGAACTGGAAATCTGCAATGTCCAAGGTGAAAGGAAGAGCTGGGGTTGGCAACAAGACACAACCGCTTCCGCAACGCGAAGTAATGTACAATTACTAAAGCGTGCTGCGGTGGTTTCTATTTGTAAGAATGGAATTAACAACTGATGAGAAGAATCAAAATGGAAATTTATAGGAAATAGGAGATAATAAAGAGTTAGTGGGTAAATTCAATTTTCAGGTATTCCAATTGGCAAATGATTGAATGTGTGTAAAGTTGTTGGAATTTCGTTCTATCTTATAACTTCAAATTCTAAGGCTTCATTGGCTTAAAGTTCTAATAAAAATTTAATCCTTAATCTTTTAAAACTATAACTACTAAAAGATGGCGTCACTTGCTAGATTATCAACGGCGTTCTAAAAGATTAGAACATTTGCATAGAAAACTTTATAAAACTTGATTTCAAAGTCAATCTTACATAATTTCTTATTCATTTTCATTAATTAACTAAATTACGACATACCAAATGTTACTATAAAGTCAAATTTGTGTTTAGTTTTGTTCCAAGATTTAAAAGTGATCTTTTCATGCGTCGCGCCGTAGTAATTATGCGCAACTTGTTCATTGCCGTCCAATCAAAAAAAAATTATCTGGTTATCGCTTCTCGGCCTTTTGGCTAAGATCGATCACCCAACCACGATGCCGAAATGGCGGGCTGGTTTCTATAAAAAGTAACTGTTCTTTTCAGATTAATATCTGAAAGGACCCCAATGGGGTCTGAGATATTTCTTTGATTTTTGAAACGGGCGAAGGTATGGGGCTTGCTCTATCCTAGCTGAGTTGACCCGGCATTGCAATACCGCCAGGATCGGCTCATGATTAATAATAAAAAATAAGAAAAAGAAAACATAAAAAGCAAATTTTTTAATTTCTAGAACATCGCGAAATACGTGTTTGCGGAAACCAAAATTATTTGTCATGGTTGATAATATTCAACATTACACCAATACTGTGGCTATATAGACCACCACAACATCATAAATTGGAATTAGAGACAACCAATGGAACAAACATCCAGAAGCCATAACAACAAAGAACAGTCGAAGCTGTAAAACCACAAGAATGCAATGCAATTCTGTCTAAAAAGATAGAATCCTATTGGTTTTGCCATTTTCAACAAAATGACGCCAGAAAGCTTGCCTACTTCCAGCTTCCCCGCCTTATAGCACCACTCCTCCGAGGATCAGAGAGTGGTGAAGCAGCACTGTATTATGCTATCTAGTTCATTAATTCTCCTCGAGAAAAGACAACTTATTCCCTACTTCAAAAGCGTTAAAAATATGATCACTAGAACACACATAAACCACGAAAATAAATCTCAAACTCGTACATCACTAAAACTAAAATCCTTATAAATCCTGAATTGCTTAGCTTTAGTAGGAATAATAAAAAAAATTGCAAGTTGTAAACTTTTATGTTCGGCCCATTGATTTAACAATAACAAGAACATTAGTTGTGGTAGAACACCATACTTGTAGCCATAAACCCTAAAGAGAGGAAGAAAAGAAAATGGTTGACTAATTGCTCCTTAGAATCTCATTATTAGATTGTAGTCGAACGAAAACATGATGCTACCTTGTCTGAAAGGAAAATAGATCGGAATTGTTCAATAAAAGTAGAAAAACGAGCAATGCAGTGAAGTTTTCATTCATTTGTTCAGTACTGCAGTCGTGTTTACATATTTACCTAGCTTTTATTTCGCTCGCACGATGTTCATTCTTTGATGCCATTCTGTAATGTTCCGTGTTTCTAAAACGCCTCTTTCGGTGTGATTCCTTTTCCAATGCAACTGTCAAATAATCAATGCAAAATTCAGCAATAAAGAAGGAAACTGGAAAGTTCATGATTTATATAAGCTTTGGTGTCTAAATATTTAAAATGTTTTCAGAGAGTTTGGTTTTTTAAAATTTTTTATTTTTTTTTATTTTTTAGTAGGAATTACCTAATAAGAATTTTTTTTTAAAAAAATGTAATTTAGTTATGTGAGCAAAAACGTTCAATTTCCCACAAGATTTGACTAAATTGGCAATTGGCTGGGTTGATTTTCAATCACAAAGGAAGGAAGTGCATTCTTTATAGGAAATATGAAAAAAATGAAATGTGGAGTCATAATTTGCTTTGTTTTTTACAGTAGGCCAAGTCAAGAGTCTCAGTAAATGTTGGGAGAGCCATTTTTTTTCTTTCACTATTATTTGACAGTTAAATAAAAAAAGTGATTTGAGAGTGTATTAAAGTTGAATGTCAGGTTGTAAATTTTGATAGAAAAGTTTAAAAAATGTAATTGAAATCACTAAAAACAATATAAAAATATATATATACCTCACATAGGGTTGTAGTTTTAGTGCAGCTAATACATTGATGCGTCATAACATTGTTTAGAGAACTACAACTTTAACTTGTGGGGTGTAGAGGGTCCTTTTAATTAGTCCAAAATGATAGTCAGTTGGTTTTTTCGATCTTGATGTTAATGAAAACAAATTAAAGTAAACATGCCAATGTTAACATGTGGGTAGACACTTCCACATGTGTCCAATTTTATTAAAATGATACTTTTTTTTTTTTTTTTTTTTTTTAATGTATAAAAAGATATATTGCTTAAACTTTAAGAAATTGAATTTCTTTTACAATAGGAGTCTGACTGCTATTGCTGTTTTACATTGGAAATTAGAATTCTCAGAACACGCTCAACTTCCATTGTGAATTCCCAAACTCCAAACAACAATTCTAATTTTTCCTATCACAGATTTTTTGCCCTTTATTTATACTTTTTAATTTCTGTTTTTTTGGAAATTAGAATTCTGATATCTTGAAAATATCTAAGAGATTTGAGTATGGCAGTGAAAAATTTTATTTACAAAACTTTAATTATTATAAATTTTTGTAAATCTGATTGTTCTTGTAAATCTGATTTTGAACTGTAAAAAATAATGACGAGTCAAATGTGTGAATCAATGCGCTATTTGCATGTCAAAACGTCGTATTTGAGCAGTAAAGGTGGCCGAATAGGCCCATAAATGGTAACTTCATTTTACCGGTTTTTGATGAGTAATTTCGGTCCGAAGTCGCAAACATTTATCCTTCTCGTTTACAAACGATATCATAAATCTCTCTCGCAATTTGCATTTGATTAAAAGATCACCCATTTCAAGATGGTCGTCAAATTTCTTTTTACAATTTACCAACTCGCTAATGCTGCTCAACGGCTTATTTTTCCTTTGTAGTTGTTGATGGCCCTGTTTTCCACTTATAACGGACTTGTTTTGTTAAACTTAGTGAAAAACAAGTACTCAGTCCTCTTGTCTTTTCAAATCCATCAGTAAGTGCTACCAACCCCCAACCCTAGTTTAAAAAATAAACCAAAAATCTGTTTTTGTTTACAAAGCTTCAAAAACGCATTTTAAACGGATTTCATCCACGACTAATACAACATAACCGAAAATCAATACACCTTGCAAGTGTTGGCTAATTTATGCGTTTTCAATTTGCTGGAATTTCACGCGGGGGGTAATTCCAAATTGGGGATTAACCCGAACCCTCTAATTAGTCAAAATAAAATACACTTAATATCTCTAGTGAACAGCATCTTGTGATTTACGATGAAATGTACGGCCAGAAATTGAATTTAATGTGATATATTGTAGCAATAGCGTGTAGGTTTAGAAATCAATATTTCAGCGTGCTCTCTGGCTCTCGAACGAACACGGTGCGATGATGATGCGAGTAGTATACAGACCAAAAACTCTCGAAACTTGCTTCCAGCTATGTATGCATCATGAATGGGTGATAGCAATGTCCTCCGTTTTATTTATTTTGGTTTCACGAAGTAAGCAGGCGAAATTAAACTCGATATTGGAGCGCCACAAAAGTTGAGTATTTATAAACGCCGTATGTTTTTTTGTCATATATTATTTACGGTATTTCGTAGGTGGTTTTGGGGGCGGGGGGAAGTGTAATCTTAGCCTAGAGCCTGAGCAAGAAGCTATCTAGATGCTAATATGAGAGGAAATGATCTTCTATAGGAAAAAGCCTTACTTTTGGCAAGGTTTTGCAATAGGGTTTCTAAAAATAAAGTTAGAAGGTGTAATAAAAGTGTGGACTTTATGTGAGGCTTTTTCTCCCATTTCTAATTTGCCTGCAATAAGTTAGCATTTGTTGCTGCAAAAATGACGTTTGTATTTTTTTATTTTAATTTGGAGAAGTGAAATGTGAGCTGAGTTTTTTTCTATCAAATATTAAATTTGTTTATAGTTTGTGGAAAACAAAACTTATGTCTTATAATATATAAATTTCTCTCAAACAATAATAAGTTGTTTATTTATTATTTAATTTAAGGAAAAAAAATTTCTCGCTTGATTTTTTTTTTTTTTTAAATTTAAAGAAATCAACAACAATTTGCATGCAGAGAACCATATTTTGGCCAATAACTTAAAATTATTGCGTGCGGCTAACTTTTTTTGCTGACTGTGTTATACAGAAGTACTGTAATGGAATTATAGGAATGAGTTGACTTCGTTAAATTAGTCAAATTTTCTTAACAAGTTTACAAGCAAATAGAAATGTAGAAGATGCAACATTGTGGTTGTGGGCAGCTGCTTCACGACCACAGAAATGTGCGTTATAAGATTATACGCATAACTTCCCTCGAAACCAGCAATGATTTACTGGACATTTTTTATTTATTTCGTAGAATTTTGTTAAAATATCCTTAATTTATGTAATACATAAACAACTTCAGTTAAATCACGAGCTTTAGGTTGTCTCATTTTTTCAATCCCTTGTGACGTTCCTGCTGCGAATACGGGAAATAATCCTTCATGAGGGGATTAAAGGGTTAGATATGTGAATTCTAGGGGAGGAAAAAAAACTTTTAAAAAAAAAATTTTAAATTTTTTTTGGGATGTAACTTTTCTTATGAGCAATTTAAAATCTCAATTGAACGTGTAATTTCGTAAGCAAAATTCGCTCGCATTGTCTTTGCTTGCAAAATTTAACTCGCATGTAAACTAAGTTACAATTGGTCAATTTGTAAGTTCACTCATAAAAGCAAGGGTTGCAAAAAAGAGAGAAAAACGTTCAATTTGAACATGATGATTTGACTTGAATGTAAATAGTCTCTTGTGGATACTGCGTCAACATGTTTTAAACAACAAAAACTTTAAAAGACTTATTTATTACGTTCAATTTGCATTAATATTAATTAAAGAAATAAACAAGAATTAAAGAACAAAGGAAAGACTTATTAAAGACGCTGCAAGAATGAAATGACAAAGGCTAAGGCGTTAAAAATAAACTGATTTATAACTTCCATTCATTCATTAAAGCATTGCAAACACATCCTCGACAAAAATCACAGCCTATTTACTTGTAACATGGCAGTCAACTTGTCTAACAAGTCGCATCCTTACAAATGAACTGCGATCGTAAATCTGCCATTTTGCCACCTTTGAAGTTGATTCTATTTTTTGCATGCTGACAAGCAAGTTCAACATAAAACTAGTAGTAAATTCTTGTTTTACATACTGAAAAGAGGAAGTGCCAATGAAGTGAGGGGAAACCATGATTGATTGTAAATTATTTTCTTACTTAAGTCGAGGCATTCCTCACGTGCCTCGTTTTAACACGATAATGGAATTTGCAGCTTTTGTCTTCTTTTTTTTTTGGTTTTTTCTTTTGATACTTAGCTTATAATTGAGGTTGTCAAAAGGGTTGTTGTCGACAAGTAACTGGAATTTGGCCAATGTCTGAAGCAAAGAAGATTGTCAAAGTTTATGTGGTAAATAATTCAGTTGATGAAAAATCTTGTGATGAAACCACTCGAAATAATGATTTCGTCAGAGAAGAGGGGGAAATGGTTTTAATGTGGTACAAATTGGAGTTTGTAAGATTTCCGGTGATCAAAGTGTAGTTTTGTTTGTTGAAAAAAATTTTTTTTTTAATTTTAAAAAGTTTTAAAAAATGGAATTTATAAAATTAGATTTCTAATTTAGTTGTAAACTATTTTTAAAAATGGGTCTGTAATTTTATACTCGAGCCAATTGATGAATGTTTGGACAATAAATATTAAATACAACAACATTTACGCGCATTGAATTCCAAAATTTGATCATGTGACCAATTTTGTGGTAAATAAGGACGGTAGATTAATCTGTGGTTAACCAAATACTAAATTCTATTCGGTATTTGCGTTTTGATAACTTTTAAAGTACTACGCATGCTCAGTAAATCCTCATCTCTCATCTAACGTTGATAAACGGCGGATTTCATTTTTATTTACTGTGACAAAATACCGTTATCGCATTATATTTTAAAAAAAAAAACCTCTAAGATCTGTGGTGATGTTTAGACCCAAGATTGCTAAAACAGAATTGGGAGTAAAAAAGAAATGTATTGTTTGTTAAACTTTAACAAAAGTAATTTTTTGAATTAAACAGAATGCAGTGTTAGAGTAAAAAAAATTGTCCGAGCTCAATTGGAGATTCAGTGTCCACATTTGTACATCCAGAAAAAGATTTTTATAAAAATAGATGGGCAGCGTGTCCTAAATTTAATAGCACTCTTGACAGCACTTCTGCCATTGTAAGCCTTAATGCTACCCATTAAGGTGAAAAATGTTTGTAAAAAATGACTTAATTCCACGCATCTGACTTTATATTCAGTAGAGCAAACTACAAGAATACGGATTTTCGAGCAATTTCACCAAGGAATGGAAATTGAATTTCACCAAAATTTAATACACGGTAATTCTACTGTAAAGGTGACGATAGAAACAAACTCTTTAATCGCTAATACTTAATCAGGAACACTGATTAAATTATAAACGATTAAAAACGGCATAAACAGGAATTTTCATGCATATTTGAATACTAAACTTGGCATTTATCACGCTCGTTGATCCGAAAAGAGAGGTCACGTGCGATCACAGGTGTTTGTGCATCCTTATAATCAATTCAATTCGATGATAAATTAATTACCTCGCATTTAATCGATTAAATCATGTTTTTTTTCTATCAGTTTCGCGATACATTTTCGATAAGCTAAATGATGCGCAATTAAAATTGCGAAAAGGAAATAATTGAGCTAAATAAATAACCGTAAAAATACAAATGCAGCCGCCATTAAGCAAATTGTTTGAGCAATTTGTCTTGGCATAGTTACTCACGCCAGTGGACTATTCTATACATCATGGAACGCAGTCGATTGAATGGGTTATAAAAACGAATGAGTTGTGTGACCGACTTACAAACGGCCCATTCACTTTTAATTGGCACATGACAAATAGCCACAGTCACTTCATTAGGCTTGAATTTCGGGGTTACGTCCGTTTAAATTTAAAAAGTGCTTGGGTCTGTTTGTGAAGTCGAATAGGTTGAATGGAATTTCAATGGGGGTTTTACTGTTTGTCTGTTTTAAAAATAATTATTTTTAATAAATTACGGAATTGCGGTGATTAAGAAATGAAATGTGTTTTGTGTTGTTTTCGAGAATAATTGGCTGTAATTATGATTTTCAATGGATTTTTTTTTTTTTTTTTTTTTGTTGATAAAAAAGTTAAATTTGAAAATAAGAGTTTTAAAGATTGATAAAATTTTTGATTTTTGAAATCACAAAAATGTAAAAAAAAAAAATTTTTTTTTCTTTAAAACGTTTATTTTATAGAAACAAAATTTTTTAAATAATTCTTTAAAATTAAACTCCCTCTCGCGGTCAACCGAGAACCAAAAAATGTAGTCCCAAACATCAACAACAACGCTTGCATTGCGGGCTTTCATGCTACAAGGGGCAGCTTCGATCCAAGAGCGGGTTAACATAATTTCTTATCAACGCTCAGTCAGACTACAGATATTAGTTACATTATTGCCACTTGGTGGCACACAATTTTATGCAAGTCGCGTATTCCATCCTCCTCCCACACATCGCATTCGGATGACACAATCTTGATAATAAAATACAAAAACAAAAAAAATGTTTATATTTATTTTAAATATTATATGCACTATCAACCCCTCACGCACTCAAAGAAAAATAAAAATCCTCCATTGATTTCCTCGAAAAAAGCGACTTTATACTCTATCGCAACATAATCTTATCGCACGTGCTTCGATCACTTTCAATTTTCCAATTCAACACTCGTTTCTTGGCTTTTAGCTAAACTCGGGATGACAGAGAAGTGTTTGATGTCAAGTTAGCAAAAAGAAAAATTTCCGAAGGAGTTCATCGACATTCCATTGTAAAGACGGAAATTTATCTCAAAATACTCGACATTTTGCCAGCTCATACAAAAGACGTCTAATAGTCGACTAATTGCAATTTATCAAGTGTTGCAAGAGGGTTCTTTTAATTCTGAACGTGTAGCTCACTCATAATTCAATTAGCATGTCAAGTGCGACGTTTTCTGTGTTGGTAGTTGGGAATATTCTTACTTAATTCTCTTCAATTTAGTCTAGGTTAATTAAATTTGCACCTCTTTATCTGTTTAATTAAACTGGAAATTTGTAAATAACGAACTGCTAAGAGAGAAACGGATCTAATAGGGAGAGTTATTAGAAGATGCGATGGGAGGGAATAATTCAGAAACGAAATATTTGTATTCTGAGAATGTTTGTACGTGAAACCAGCAGATGGAAATTGAAAGGGGAAATTTCACGCCACATAACGTAGTTCGGATTTCGGGTAAAAGTGTATTTGATCGGTTTTTTTTTTGATATGAATGAAATTTCCAAGGTTGTTTGTTTCAGTTTGCACCGTGGTGATGGAATTTGATGAGTTGGAGGATGTGGAATTGGAGGTTTTAAGAATTTGAGTAATAACGAATTTCTTTTTTTGCTTTTTGTTGTTGTTGAAGTTTATTGCCTTGAAATTTTCGTAAATTTTCGTAAATTTACTTATATTGAAATTTTTACCAAAAAAAAACAAATTTGCTAAAACTTTTCTCCGAATTTGCATGAATTTGCATAATTTTTAGAAATTTTGCAAATTTGATAAAAAAATTACATATAATATATAAATTTCGGCAAATTCGGTACAAATTAGATTAAAATTTATCTAAAAGTAACCAAAATTTGCATATTTTGCAGTTTTTACTAAAATTTTGACTAAAATACACCTAAAACCACAAATTCCAAATTTCAAATACATTGTCTCCCCAAAGTCTGGTCTGTATCATCGATTTAGGACACATTATTAGAGACCCACACAACGGAAATTCAGTCCACAGGCTTAATCTTATAAAAGAAAACAACACCCACAGCATATACAAGCAGTTTTTCTTTACTTCCATCTCACCCTTACTTCTACCCAACCATAAAGGACCGAATATAGTCGAAAAACTCGAAATAAACAATACTAAATTTGTAATGTAAGAGCGTTTCCCTCAGTCCACGTACTTCACAGTACTCTCACGACGAGAGGGCCTTGAAGCCGGCCATTAGTCATCGGTTTGATGCCCTCTCCTCCACAAAATAGTATTTTATAGACTGTTGTCCTTTAAAAAAGCAAAGAGGAAGAAAGATGGCTCTTTGTCTCACCCTAAATTCTAAAATATGAAATCTCTACTTTTCCAAGAAAAAAATTTTTTTTTTTATTTTTAAAAAAAAATTTTTAAATTTTTTTTCCTTTAATGCGAACAGTCTTAATGATCAAAACAGCCGCGGAACAGTTGATGGGTGGAGTGGGAAGTGTGGTGCGTCTAATTTATTTTCTCTTAAATTTGTGTTTATCTATTTAAAAATTTGCCTTATTAATGAGATTGCGAAAGGAATACAAGGAATCTTTCTCTTAAAGCCACATCAACCTTAACAAATAAACTTTTCCGCTTTTTTGCGACTAAAACAAACTAACAAGGTGAAGGATAAATGAACCTATTTCTTGTGGACCGCAATCCCGTTGGGCCTTATGTGCCAGTAACTCTCTAATCTCGAGCTTACTCAGAAGCCGTGTTATTAAGGGGTTAGGTAAATACAAATACGAAGGGAAAACACCTTTAAATTCAGCTTTACGAGATCAAAGTAGAATTCAAACATTTTTCTTGATGTAATCGTGTGAATGACGACGTTTTAAAGGACGGTTTAATGTGATATCGTGAGAAATTTATCGATAAAAAATTGATAACTTGAAAATATCTCCCCAGCAGTCACCGTTTATCTTTCGACAGTCAGTCCACCACTCAACAAGTCTTTCAATGTCGAATTGAAAAAGGACGGGAAACTTATGGCAGATCATGCAGAGCAGTACGAAACATTACAGTTGTGGTGGAATAATTTTTTTTCAAAGCGATTAGTGTAATGGAAAAGCTTTTTAAGGCGATAAGGGACCCACCATGTTGGATTTTTTTTCCTCGTAGGAAGTAATGTTAACTTAATTCCTAAGTATGTTTGGCTGTAGTTTGAATTTTTTATTGCTTTTTGTAAATAAATAAAGCATGAAATTTGAAATGCTTGTTTTTTGAAATTTTTTGTGTGGACTTATCAACTGTTTTACAAAACTAATGTTTAAAACTTTTCTGCGATAAATGAAAATTGCAAATTCAGCAAAAAATAATTGCAGCAAAATAAAGCAGTTTTTTTTGCAAATAATTTGCAGTTATTTTATAGTTTTTGCTAACATTTCAGTAAAAATAGCAGATAATATGCAATTTCAAAACGAAAATAAAAATTAGCAAATTTTCTGCATGAATGATTGAAATATGCATTTTTTTTTTAAATGTAGAAATCACTACTTTGTACAAAAAGTTAGCAGATTTTTTAGCTGGAAACCTATAAAAAAAATTGTCCGCAAAGAAACTCTAAGAATTACCTGTAATTCAGAAATGAAGTTAACATTGGTTTCTCTGAGAAAAAATCCAACATGTGGTTTCCCTATTGCCTTAAAAGGAAGTACCATTGTGAAGCGCTACTTACAAAAATCTAAAACATACAAAATCAATTATAATACCTATAAAAGACATTTAAAACGTCCGCAAAGGTAAAACAGTGACAAACTACTTCCTGTACTATTCAAACACCATCAGGAAATATTCTCTTGAAATCCTAAACAAAAAAATTTTTTTTTCTAAATTTTATATCCGGTTATTTCAATTTATTATACGTACCAAAACTAAATGCCAGCTTTGATTCTTTTCCTCTTTAAAAAACCTAAAAAACGACATTAAATTTTCCAAATGGGATTTGCGAAAATAAAATATATTTTTTCTCTTCTTTTGACAGTTGGTAGGTGTATTCACTTTAACTGGAGTTTCTTTTGTATTCAGTGGAGATGTGTGAACTGGTTTAGGTTGTTGTGCGGTTGATCTTCCCAAACACCTGGGATTCAGTACAATAGCCCCATGTAGCCTCAAGCATAATAGTCAAGTAGAATCCAGCCGCCCTACCTCAGCGCATGGCGCAAGACTTTGAAGCTTAGAGGTGTTGTGTTTGTTTGATTTAGTGCGAATATTGGACTGTAAGGTGAGATGGCGGGGCTGTTGAGGTTAAGGAATTGTTGGTGGTCCGTACGGATGTATTCTTAAAACATAATAAATTCCACTTGAGTGACGAGGGATTTAGAGAATTCATTTACATTTTTATATGCGCGTTGCTTGAATACGCAACCAAGTGCAAATCCCTACTTTTGCCAATGTCACTTTGGAGTTTTTTCTTTTTTTCCCCCTTCTTTAATCTTAATAAATATCATTCGTTGACCTTTAATCCACCTACAAACATTTATTTGCAAAATAGAGCGGCAGATGGTTGCTGGAATTAGAAATATAATTGGTTAAGTTCGTTTGTGTGGTTGTTAGTTTGTGCTAGTTTTGTTGTTGAAGGTTGTGGAAAGTAATTTGGAGTTTTGTTTGGAAGTTTGTGCAACTGAAAGTCAGAAAGTGCGTTAAAGGAGTTAAAAGCGAGAGGAGAAGAATTTTAAGTTTCAAAACAGATGGGTAGTTCTGAGAATCTGTGGAAAAATTAGAGATTTATAGAGAATAAACTTAATAAATTTTATATTTATTGTAAATTGTAAATCTTGAATAAACCAATCAATTAATGATAAATATGAAAAAAAATAACAAAAATTATGAAGCGCACTGTTACAAAATGATAAATATAAATTAAATTGTTAAACAATTCGACATACATAACGCAATTTACGTTAAACATTAAAATACGTACAAATGTTGCACTTTAATCTCGCTAACCTATAATTTATTTAATATTTTAATTATAATTTTATACGCATATTCCTGACAATCAAAAACTTAATTTGCTTCACTTTTACATTTTCCAGACAATTAAAATCCAATTAATTTTCCAGAAAACTTAACTAGATCTGGAACCTTTTCTTGATAAAGCCATACCATTAGTGAAATTAAATTTAATCCCTTACAAAACATCAAATTAAAAAAAAAAAAAAAAAAAAAATTTAATGAAGCTTTTTGTAAGCAGCATGACAAGTTTCACGCAAATCTGCGTATTAAATTTCATCTTTTTTTAAACAAATTATTTATAATATAAAAAAAAAAAGTAAATAGTAGCGGTGGGGGATCTCTAAGCAGCCATTTTATGTGTGCAAATAGGCTATTGGGTTTCCTCCTATTTTTGACACGACATACGGTACTGTATTCCACAATTAGTAATTTATTACAACCCAAATCCATCGGTGTAATTATTTGGCTTACAGTTATTAGCAGGGGTGTCCATCCCGCATTGAGCATTGTGTGTGGTCCCGGCGTAGCTTCACTTCTTGTTACAGTTTGCGTGGTCGCGTGAGTCCTTTTCCCCGTTGCCATTCGTCATTCGGTAATTAATGAGCAAATTAATTGTCATCCAACGTGTGCAGGAAGTCACGTTTTCTATATTTTTTTATTGCTTAGCTGATTTTTCCTCATGAGTTGTGGAGAATTTTAAATTTCTTTGTTTTTCTACAACTTCAGTCAAAACCTCTAAATTCCTCTTTAAAAAAAAAAAAAAATTTGTGATTTTCAATTTGAGATATCTAGAAAAAAAATCAATTCGAGCGAAAAGGGAAAAAAATTCAATAATTTATACGATTTTTATTCAGTATATGCAAGAATAACGTTCCATTTTTTCTCAAATGTGATGTGTGCAACTTGATTGAATTTGTGTGTAAAAATTCTAAACCGCAAAGTTATCCGCCGAGATACTAGAATTTATTCCTATGGGTTAAGTAATGCTACTTAAGTCATGCACTGGTGCTAGCTTGGTGCTACCTTTCCCGCCAATTAGGCGCCACCGAAAGCAGCTGATGGAACCCGGCATAATATTTCAACATCCTATGGTAATTCGATTGTGTCATCAAGAAAAGCTTTCTACATGGTTTAGTCTGTTGATGCTTTTATTATACTTGGATTGCAGAAATGGACACCGAATTATATTTTTTATTTTTATCAAATTTTTGTCAAAGAAAACCTTGTTTATTAAGAAAATTGACATTTGATTAAATGTTTACTCAACGGAATGGAAAACAAATATCGAAATTGACATTTTGAGTAAATAAAAATTTTTTTAAAAAATTTAAGGGAAAAAAAATTTTTTTTTTGTGGGAAAAATGGAGAAATTGGAGCAAAAATTAATTGAGACAAGTTGAAATAATAAAAAGGAATGTTGGTGTAATCTGGATGTGTGTGGTTGCTTGCGTCTCACATTTCCACGCCAACATCCTGTCACCTTGACCTGATACCAGCCAAAAGTTCTTGGTGGTTGCTCAGCAACCAAGCGTCCCCTCCTGCCTTTCCTTCGCAATTCTTTCACCATTTTACATGCCCCCTTCTACCCTCCGTATGTTTTCCCTCCTCTATAATTCACCAATAACAATCTTGTTTTCTCTCTAATTTCAATTTAATTAAACTTATATTCTAATGAAGTTAGTTTTCGTAATCAACTTGTCTGGAGTCATCACTCCAACACTCCCCCCTTCTTTCCCAAAAGAAAAAAAATTTATTTACATACAGTAAATTAGAAAATCCTCATTTACATAGCGTTTTACCGGCTTTCTCAGCTTGAAAAAGTTTTTATTTTTCGTTTTCAATAAAATGTTTAGGTGGGGCATCGAGATCAAATTTCAAAAGAAAAAAATTGGATCACGTTTACTGGAATTACCGTCAATGGAGCAGACAGATGGACACGGACCCATTGCAGACTGTGGGATGCTTTGCATTCTGCGCATGTTAAAGCGTCAAAAATGAAGTGCCGGGTATTGAAATTTACCCCTCCTTAGCGTGGGGATTGTTAACAGTTTTTGGGATGAAGGAAGGGTCGATTGGTGGAGATAAAAAGTAAAAGTTTAAAGGGAACGTGACGTCATGAGGAAAAAATTCGGTTGTCGTTAGTCAAGTTAATGTTTGTCACCTGTAGTTCATTAATGGGTAATAAAAATTGAGAGAAAAAATTATGGGGTGGTTTAAAAGCGTGTAACGTGGGTGGGGGAATGGGAAGGAAGAACGCGAGATTGAAGTGAGATAATGGGCGGTATGAATAAAGAGAAGCAAAAGGCTCAAACGTTTGTGCTATTCAAGGCATTTGCTAAAAATTTAGCGGAAGTTTTTATGAATAAAGAAGTATTTCAAGAAAATATTCTAAAATTACTTCTTAAATTTCATATGATATCGATTTATTTATTCAAAATTAATTTAATTGTAAGGTAAAACTTTAAAATTAATTCAAAACATTCAAAAAATTGCGCGTCAGATTAAATAATTTGCATTAAAGCGTAATTTTTAATTTTTAAATAACGGTAAGATAGAGCTTCTGCTCGTTTTTAATCATACCGCCCATCGAGTAATTAATTTGAACTTGATGGTATTTGAGCTCCAAATGCGAGTTAATAATGGACGGAAATTTTTAATGTTAAAATGAAACAGTGCAAGAAAAATCGAATTAACAGAAAAGTAAAAAAAAAAAAATAAAAAAAATGTACGCTTTCCTGTAAATCTTGTTCTTTTACAATCTTAAATCTGATTTCTTGCAACTCGTAAACTTATATTTGCCGCTACAATTCCTTTCAAATCCAGCTAAATTTTCTCTTTCATCCTTGAGAAATTTTCGAGACGTTCATTTGCGAACTCAAATTTAAAATCCTCGCTTTAAAACCAAGTTTGGTGTCGTATAGTTGTTTTCCTCTCAGAACACATTTTGAATTCCCAAAGCAAAATGCAGTCACACACTTCTTTAGAGCGAAAGAAAGCAATTGCTTCTACAGCATTTATTTTGATTGTCCTCCAACTTCTCCTTGCGGCCTTACAGTGTAACCAGACTTTTATAACTGACGAAAATTCGCATTTTTCTCTCTCTAATTGCAAAAATCAGTCGTAAACTCGAGCAAAGTGTTTTTGCGAGTTGAAAAAAAATCAGTTATAATTTTTGGCGGTGGGGAATTGGGAATGGCATAACATTCCTAGATTAGAGTCTCGAGAAAGAACGAATCCTGTTTGTCACAAGTTGGGAGTGAGTAAACGACGCCGAGGGGTCTATTAGGTTGATATATAGTTTGGTCAAGGCGGTTACTTATTTCTGCGCCATTGATTTGCTTAGGAAATATCATAGTTTTAGGAGTGAGTTCTTTTCTCGAGGGGGATTCATCATATAAGATTATTTCTTACTGCAATCAACTGCGCCAGAGTATTATCGTGCACTGCACTCTCGGAGAAAGAATGATAAGAGCGAATGTGCGAGTAAAACGTGGAGTATTTTATAAATTATATAACTCGAGGATTGGAGATAAGCCGCATTTAATTTTAAAAAGTGAAAATGTGAGTGGAAAAGAAAACTTAACTCATTCACAACTCACCAGGGGGCTAATATGAGCATTGCATGTTATTGCGAGGGGAAGAAATTTAATTCCACTTGAAACTACTTCTAAATATGGCGCTTATTAACCCTTAACTTATGGTATTAAATTTTATATTAAAAAAGATTTCTAAGTTTACGTAAATGCGAGAAAAATCAAGTTTATAAAAATTTACAATAATTTAATTTATTTTAATTAAAGTTTACGGTTTTAGCAAACACTTTTGGTAAATTTTGTAAATTTTGGCATTTTGCAAATTTTTCTGTGAATTTTAGTGGTTTTCTATTAAAATTTAAAATTTGGTAGTTTGAAAATATAGAAAAAGTGAGTTAATGTGTGGTAAATTTGTTCAAAATTTATACAAATTAACTAAAATTGTAACTAAAATTGTAAATTTTTTAAAAATACGATTTTTTGTTGAATTATTTTGAGTTACCTCACTTGTAACTCAATTTTTCGTGCATTCTTTTTAAAAATTTACAAGTAAATAGAAATCAAGCGGTTGCAGCAATCTGTCAAGAAGGATAATATTAATAGCCTTTATTAAGGTTGTCATAGAAATTGTGGGAAGGGAGGAACAAGCAGGTGAAATTGTAAATACAAAAAAAACTTTTAATAAATTCCACACACAAATCATAAATCTTATTTATTCTATACTTTTTCAAAACTATTTTATGTTTTTATGAATAACACTGAAGCGCACAATCAAGAAAACGACACGATAAAAAATGTAGCTTTTAGAAATACGAGGGAAATTTTGAAGGATAATCATCTTATTTCACAAAGTCCAATTTAGATCGAAAAGCGAGCAAATAAATGCACTCAATTTCAAGTCACTTAAAGTTCACCAGGGACCGAGTATCACCAAAATCTTTGTAGGAGTGAACGCGAGAATAGGAATCTCTTATTTTTACCCAACTAGCAACATTTAGGAGATCTTCACTTGCGTGCCAAAAGCAGCTCATTGTGAATGCTGAGCACATCATTGACTTGTAAGATCAGAAGGAAAAAAAGAAAAAAGAAACAGACAAGAGAGGGAAAAGTCATTGTCATTCAGTCTGTGGGGGGCCAAAAGAAATTTTTAAGATGGGAGATGGAAATATTTGATGGCAGTAAAGGTGATACGTTCTGTTAGCACGGCCAATTGATTCGGAATGAAATTGGTTTGTCTGTTTTGGCAATACTTGCTTGCGCAATCATTGTTATTTAGAGGTGAAATGTTGAGTTGAAGAGCCGCGGAATTCTCGATCTGTGCAATTTTCTTTTTATTCGCCAACTTTATTTCGTACATGTCACCGTGTAATTTTACCGAGGATGTTTTATAGGGCGAGTTAAAGGTTGTTCTAGGTTTGTAATTAGACAGGGACTGGTTCGATTCCTAGCCGGAACGGGTGCGTGTCAATAGGTTTGGATATAGAATGGAATTCCAATGCGCTTTGATGCTTTTAATTTAAACTTGGGCAAGTTTATGGACTCGGTGTAGTTATTAAAATGGAAATCATCACGCGAATTTTGAGAATTCTAGACAATTACGTTATAAATCTTCAGCTGTTATTTCAATTAAGTTTAATTGTTTGGATGAAAATTGTGTTGAGGCAATCAATTTTTAATTGGAACTAGTTGAGCAAAGTGGGTAATTTATTTTTCTGGAAACGTTATGAAAAAATATGTGACAAAAAGTCAAATAATGTTAATTTGTAATTTGGGTCTGAAATACAATTAAAGCAGCCATTCTGCTCTTGTTGTAGTAACAAAGTCAGATGTGGTTAGCTCATGCATGTAATGATTGAATAAAAGAATGAAAACAACAACAACTATTTAGGCTGTATAAGTAAATGGATTTTAATGTTTCAAAAGATTGGCTGTATATAGGAAACTTTCTGTTATAATATTAAAAAAGATGAAAAAATTGATGTGGGTGTTAATTGGTATTTTTAAAAAATTTAATAACTTATTAGGAGGTTTAAAGCAGCAGAATTTAATCAGATTTGCGACTTAAAAGTTAAAATGGGAAATTTCAAGACTTTTTTTCAGTGGGGAATTAATTTTTTCTACAGAAAAAAACTCGATTAAAAGCTTGGTTTATGAAACCCTAATAAAGAATGTTCAAGCATGAGTTGAACTTTCTTCGTTGACACATACAGCAGTCCTTCAAATCACATGATTTTAATTACCTAATGTGAGGTGCCTAATTACAATGACGCGAGCCAATTTACAGCTTCATAAATCTCCCGCACTTACTATAAATTTAACAAAACTTGACTTTAAAAAATAACTTTCACGTAAAAATAAAAATAAAAAAATAAAAAAATAAATTTAAAACAAAAAAAAAAATCCAGCACTTAGAATTTTCTTTATAAGAACATCCATTGTAGTAAATAAAGAAATTCAACCGACATTTCCCAGTGTTTCCTCGCAATTGAGGAAGACAGCAAACCCTTTTATACCCCTTTCATTTAAGATATTCTCTTGCGATCCGAAGTAAACATTTCTCCCCTTTGTGCATCTGCCGAGCCACTCGAGGGACCGGGTTCGTTCGGGAGGGTAAAGAGAGGCCCTGTAGCCTCATCTGCTAGTCCCCCCCATTTTTTATGACCACTGGCTATTGCCAGATCCAATGTCTGGTCCCAGCTGGCTGGAGAGAATTCATAAAAGCGGCGGGATGACATCAGATAGTTCAATACTTTGTATGAAGAGGTCGAAGTTCACTACGGATGATACGAAATTGCAGTTTGTAATTAATGGTCTGATGAATAGTGTCATCTTGCTTTTCTCTTTGTTTGATAGAGCATAAAATTAGACTGTGATTAGATTTGTGACGAGGGAGGGACTTGTTTGAGTTTCTCGGTCGAACCGTTGAATTTTTATTTTTTTTATTCAACGCTTAACTAGAATAGATTAAGAAAAAAAGTTTGATGTTGGCGCCACCTGCAGCAAATCTCATTAACTTTTCCACTTTGTTTGAACAAACAAACCGAGAGAAGGAAGACAGAAAAAAGTTTTTGCTTCTTGATAACTCCCTGATTAAACCGAGCTGCGGTTGGAAATTAGTTTCAGTTTGTGAGTAAACTGATGAGATTTCAGCAGTCCAGTGAAATACAACGTTTAATAAATAATTGTACGTTAAGTCGGATAAGGATAACAATTTTTTGTGTTGATAAAATCTTTAGGGGTTTTGGGCGCAAGGATGGAATACGAAAAGCCTTATCTTTTGAAAGATGGATATCAATTGCTGTTTCTAATTGCTCAACATTAGTATTTGACCTAATTGAATTTTAGAAGCAATCTGGAGGTCGTTTACGTTTGTTAGATTCGTTGGGAGTACACACTTGAGAATGTTGCGAGTTTGAATTGTAAAATGGAATTTATTTGTCAGGATGGGACTGGAAAGATAACATTGGGGCCGGAGCCCTTTGGTTTACAATCAGATGGCTAAAGGTTTGAGAAATGAAAATATTATTATTAGTTAACAAGGATTTTATATTTTTTTTATACTTATGACAAAAAATTTTATTATCTTTTGTCAGTAAGCCGCAAAAAGTTGATTCAACATTGTAAATGTAAATGAAACGTTAAAACAACATTAAAATATCATTTAAAAACATTATTTTAACATTATTATTAACATTTTTATTCCATTGATTAATATTAGGCCCTAGAGATCCTTCTCCATTCATCCACAAGGGCCAAAGGGCCACAGCAATCGAAGGGAAAAAACATAAAAATATTTATTTTTGGTCTGCCCATCAAAAAGAGTTCCAAACCTCGTATTTTAAGAAAAGAAGAGGTACAAGAACGAGGGACCCCCAAGATCGAGAAAAGATCATGGATAAGTAAAGTGGATTTTAATGTTCCATGAGATCTTCCCATCAAAAAAAGAGTTTAAAGTAAAAAACAACTCGAAGCTTATCTCCAACGGACTCATACTGTAAGTCAGTATTATTATATCACCATTTGCATAATTCATCGGTTTCAAAGTGTAAATGCAAATTCATTATTTCTTCGCCAGCATTAATTTTCTAATTAACGGTTAAGCCTATTAGCCCTATATACGCTTAGTTAAATTAATTGTTAAATTGTCAGTGACTCACTAATCCTTTCCTTAATTATTCAGTTTGATACCATTGGGATTATAATATAATGACAACGATGAATTTCTTAAGGGATTTTTTTGTATTTCGGGTCAAGAGAACAATTGGAGTATAAATAAACACTTAGATAAATCTTTTCACTTGCAAGATTACTGCGGCTTTTCCAGGAAAACTAATTCACTAGGTGGCGCCACTCAAATGATATTTCAGACGATTGCCTCGAGTATAATAACAAATGTTCTCCGCTATCAATAGGCCTATTTTTAGGCAAAATCCCTCACAGCTTGAATTACCATTATCCCTCTAATAAGCAAACAGTGTATATAATTTGCCTAATGATGTCATCACCATTAAATATCTAAGAATAACTCGTTCTGCGAGGGTGTAAACTTTTACTGTTTTTCCAACCCATCAGCAATCCTAACAGTACAGTAAATACAAGTTTGAGTGAATGGATGTTTTTATCTTCATCTCTTTCGTAGAATCCTTTTCAACAGTATATCAGCCAGGGTTAACACGTTTTTTTGGTGCTAAACCAAACACGATTCTCTAATTTTTCACTGTCGGTTAGGATTGATTATATTTTAAAAAAAGGATGGGTAAACAAACTTTAAGTCTAATTATAAAAATAACATTTGCTCAGAAAAAGATGTAAGGAAATTCAATTATTAGAGTTTGCGGAAAACAAAACTTATGTCTTATAATTTATAAATTTCATGTTAATTATAAATCTAAGACTTATAAGACTGTTCTCTGCAAACGTTCTATTGGAAATCTCACTTATAATTAACATGGAATTT
>JAQIXT010000413.1:0-37334 GCA_034700445.1 Stenotaenia linearis
TTTCATCTAAAATCAGAAAACTAAATCCTCAAATATATATCCCTTTTCACTAATATCAATAATGCACATAGTATAGAGCGCTCTTAAGTCAACACGTGTTTCAAAACGTAAACGATATTTTGTCTTTGCAATTCACAACCATAAACCAAATTTGGAATAAATTTGAATCAAAGTAAAGAAAACAGTCAGCAATTTAATTGCTCAGTTCTGAAATAAGTCTTTCTTTGATCATTTTATCTGCACTCAACAAATCCATACCTAACCCCTTTGGGTATTAAAGGAAAAGCGACAGAATTTTCATATCCGGACAATCTCTTTAAGCAAAATTGTAAAATTTCCTGTTTTCTCTGCAAGACGAAGTTATAATCAATGGGTTGGATCGTGTGAAATGAAATTTGTTTCCCTCGAGCGTATGCCAGCATGGCGTCGCAGCAAGAAGACAACAATAAAAAAAAAATAGTTGCATATGATGTAAGCAAGATTATCAAGAGATTTGTTGCCAAGGGCAACAGCAAGCAGTCCATTACTCTTCTCCTCTTGCTTTGTGAGTTGTGAGTGACAGATACGAAAACAGACCCGATAGATTTCGTTGTGTGATTGCACCCAAATTGCCTTTGGGAGCAATGCATATTGACAACTAACTAATGCGTTTGTGGAAAATCAAATAACTTCTCGGTGTACACTTAGTTTCAAACTGCGCATCTATTATTCATGCTGCTTAAAACAGATCTTTAAATTTAATTGAATTTGAATAGAATACGAAATAAAACAAATCTTAGAATTTACTAAATGCCAACAACCCTCTAAAAAATCTTAGGAAAGTTCCAAGTTTGGTATCAAACAGATGGCTCCACCTGGTGGTATAAATTCTAAGTTTTGATTCACATTTAGAGTCATTAAATATTTTTAAGCGCATTAAAGTCAACATAAGTTTCTATTTTTTACATATTTTAATTTTTGAGATTAATGCCAATAAATTTATTTTTAACAGCACTAAGAGTTAACTTCCGATGTATTCATCAGTTTTAAGGAATAAAACTTTGCATAATGGGAAGTCAAACTCGTGCAAATTTTTTTTAAAGGCCTAATTAACGAGCTTCAAATTTGACAGAAAGATAGGTGAGGAAATCCTTCGGAAATTCCACTTGAAATTCGTATTTATTTACAATATTTTTCAAAGCATCAACATGCGTGAATAAGGGAATCAAACGAATGCCTATTCTATCAAGATTGAAAAGAAGAAAATAAATAAACTCGTGATAGAGAAGCCAGGCCTGGTTTCAGCTCTTTGCTTCTCATGCATCTTCCACCACCGCCTTCTGCTCGTGCACTCGTTCAGCTCTCACCGCATTTTGTCCCTTGCGGAGGCAGATAACAGGGGCAGCGGTGCAGCAGGCGAAAGAGGACAAGATTGCATATTAAAAGGCCACTAGGCTTCGTTCTCGTGGTGCTGGTGGAAGATTCAACGCCGCCAGCAATGCATTCGCCAAACTTGTCTACAGAAAAGCAGCATCAAACCACTTCGCATCCTCCTGCTGATCGATGCTGCATTGATTTCGCTACACTTTGCTTCCGGTTTGTCGGCATCTACAATGTGGTTTGACATTTTAATTTTTGAATTTCAATTCGCATTTGGACAGCACTGAATTTCTTAGTATAATAAAAGAGATTACTTGAAAAAAATTCCATTTATCAAACATTTTCAAACTATAACTGCGAATAGCCAAAAAGCTCGGTTACTCTTGAAACTTTTTTAAATTTTCATTTCTTAAATTTCTGCATACATTACATTCTATAATATATGACTATCGCTAATACATTTCAGCAGCTTAAATTACACTGTATTTCAAATGTTGCTTTTGAAGCTAGAATACTGTAAACACTATATAGAATTCTGCCAAATTTGATTCAAATTTTAAAAATTCTAAAGCAAACAAGTTACTCAAATTCATACATTAAACTAAGAACTCTTAATTTGTAAGTGCAAATGAGTTATTAAATGAGGAGAATTTATTAACATAAACGAGTTTTGTATAGAATTCTCAACTTTACAACTTGCTTGTAGCGAGCAAAATTCCACATTTTATTAGCGAGATAATTAAAGTGGAAAAATTGTACTTATTGTCAAATAAACAGCTGAGTATAGACTTTATGCGTGTAAAATTCCTATTTCCACTTTTGGTTGCCGACAAATTCTCCACATTTGCATATCTCCTTTACTTCACATCTTCACGTCATAAATTGCAGAAGGGACTGAATTTCATGGCCTATCTCCATTTTGAGTGGGGACGAAAAAGTGACGTCAAATGCAAAGAGGAAAGCATCAAATTATCATAACTGGACAAGAAAGGAGTGCAAAGTATACAATGTATAGCATCTACATTATGCTAAACGGTCCAATTTAAACTGTGTCTAGACAAACAATGTATTGGACCATCCGGGAGACGGCTCAGAGGGGAAAACCAAGTACGAGGTCCACTAGGGAAGTTTGCAGATTTGATTATCGAAGCAGGCCTAACAGCTTAATACATATGCAAACAGCTCAAGCTGCAGTGGGTTCAACAGGACGGCCAATCAGTGCGCGCAAAAGGCCTGCACAATATGTAATAAAAATAAAAAGTGTACAAACTTGCTTGCAGCATGCAACGTGCCCTTTGATGTGAACGAGATGATAATAAAATTGTAGTTTGTTGCTAAGAGTTCGTAAATTCTTCCTCAACAATTCCCTTCTTTTTCAGGCTTTAAACTTTATCTCTTTTATTATTTCGGGTCAATGCCCGTGATAAAACCTCCTCAGAAATTCACATTTCGTCTTACAAATTGATTAATATGGGTGTTGTTTGACTTTAAAATAAACATTAACGAATTCATAACATCAAATTCCCCGCCTTTGAGCAAATACACCGATCATACATTAATAATTTGTTGAAACTTCCTCGAAATATTATTTTTCAAACCATTGAATTTTAATTTCCCTACAAAATCGATCCACCTTCTAATAAACCCGTAAGAAAGTTCGATCCCTGTCTGAATAATCCAAGTATGTACATGTTCTTTGCTCCGAATAACTGACCCCGACCTTAATTTTCACATCAGAGCGCCTCGTCTTTTATCCATCATTTTCATCCTCCGCACTCTAATTACAGCGTCAATAACATCCCCTCGAGCGAATTCAATAAATACAAGACAGGTCCTTTCGCATTGTTCTCAAACTAGTGCCAGGTGCAGAGGGTCGGTTGTGGGTTGAGGCCATCATCGTGCAGTTGTTCCCTGCACACAGTGGAGGCCTTTCCTTCTGTTGAATGCAATCTAATCTCGCGACGAACCTGGCCCTGCGCCCTACCAAGACATTGATCGGGATGAGGCTTCACATGTGATTGTATGACGATCAGGCAAAGAAAATTAAAGTTTGAAATCCCAACACCCAGCAGTTCGATCCGCCTTCTTATACTCCCTTCTGCTGCCACATTTCATAAGCGCATTCCACACCCAGGTCTTCTTGGGTAGATGCGACTCAAGAAGAATGCAATATAGCCCGCCTATGGGATGTTGTCGTGCACTGCAATGCGTCCCCTATGAGGCAAAGTTAAAGAAAGAGCGACTCAATGGAATATTGAAGAAAGAAAAAAAATGAAGGGAAAAAAACCAAATGGCCTAAACAAAGCCTTCGTCGCTGTAAATGAAGAGTATGACATCAGAAATGTCTTCCTCTTGTTTATTGTATTAAAAATTGAAGATAGTATATTATATGCTGTTTAAATCTTTCTTAATTAAATATAAACTCACAAAACGTCAATATTATTTCACTCTTCGCACCTTTTCCTTCTAAATATGTAATTGTGATTAATAATTTAAATTAATTTATGAATATTCTTCAAAGTTGAAGTTTTTTCACGAATAATTTCATTAGATATCGCTATGTTTTATCACAGTCAACTTTAATGAAGAGAAAAATCAGTCAATGACAATTTTTCTTGGGGTGCTGCGTTATCTGCGGTGTTTCATTTGCATTAACTTCCTATATTTAAGCATTTTAGGGTACAGGCGAATGATAGATCAATGGAAAAAGACGAGAGGAAGGGAAAAAACTAGTGAAACCCATTAGAGCCATAAAGGGCACTTGGGGGCGCCACTGAATATTATCAGGATTGCAAGACCCCACCAAAAGAAAAAAGAAAAAAACCAAAAAATAAAAAAAAATCAAACTTAAAGTGCTATTTCATATTTCTTAGCCATTAAACTTAAGACACTACTTTTTGCTCACAAATCTCAACCATTTACTGCAACATTTTATTGCAAAATCTTTAACTTTCTTAACTCTAACACAAAGTTTTCTAACTGAACATTGGCAGAGGAATTAATTATCCTAATTTCAATGTTTGCAAACGCATTCAAACTTAGTGTTTTGTTTTTATTGCTTAATAATACAGCAATATGCTTGCACGTTTAATTACAATCAAGTTACAAAGCCTAGTTTATGTTTAAGGCATTTGTAAAGCGCACAGTCATTTTAAAGAGGACCCATCTTAAGTAAACCTGCGCGAGTGTTGGTTACATCCTCGTAACTTACTTATTATTTTATTAAAACCTGTACAGGTAAGTGACTGAGTCAAACTTCTTCTGTATGAGGGAACATTGAATTCCCAATGAATTACCCATATCGTAGACTTGAAGGACTTCTCTTTGCTTTAAGGGCAAAAGGAAAAGATGAGAAACTTGATTAAAAGACGCAGAAAAAAAAATTGGCTTCGGATCTTCAAGAAGAGCCAGTGGACTTTTGAAATGGGGAAAAAAATCTTTTAAAAAAATCTTTTAAAAAATTTTACCTGTTTTATTAAAGTGGTTGTTCTTTTTGGGCGAGGTGGATGTTGGGAAAAAAATTCTTGGTTTTTTTTGGAAATAAGAGAATAAAAAAAGACAATGGCTTTTCTTGTTTAATGAGTACGTGCAAATTAATTAAGTGAATTCTAAGTTTGTTGCAATAAACAGAGGGAGCAAATACTGGGTATCAAGGGGCACTTTTTGCACTTAATACTAAGCCTTAACATGTGTTTTTCTTGGATGGATTTTACGAGTATTTTGTGTGTATACCACAAAGTCGCATTAACATCTAGTTTGCGAAGAAATGCAACCATCTTGAGCAGCTCACGTTCCAGAAGTCATAAAAAAGTGAAGTCTCGAATCTCATTCTTTTTTTCTTCTCCTTTTTCTTCGCATGGTTAGTCCATTAATTTCCCATAAAAGTAACAGGATTACACAAAATTACGTTCCACGCTTTAATGTTGTAGTTATATTTTTTTTAAAGTATGATGAAACTAGTTTCTTTGACCAAAATGTTAAAAAAGCTTTAGAAACACTTTGGATTTTCAATTTTTCAAAATTAAAGCTAAAAATTTAAAAATTCATTTAGTCATTTGCTCTCAATTCCATTTACTAAAATCAATTATTCCAAAATTTTAATGAAATTATATTTTTACTCACGTATTTGAACTTCTAGCTCTAATTAAATCAAACACAAAATATTATAAATATTCAACGGATCAAATATGTGATCTGAACACGAAATTCTCACATGTCATTCAAGTTTTATAAACTCAGTTGAAATATCGTTGAATGCAAACGAATAACTCAAACTGAATAATTCTATTATGCAAGAATAGCGGTGCAAACGGAATATTTACATGTCCTTAACCTAAAAGGTATGGTTATTTAATAGACAAACATGAGTGAATAATTGAGTGTCTCCTTCATTTGGGAATACCGGTGTGCTAGAATTTGGCACAAGCAAAATATAATTTCTGCTCAAGTGTGCACACTTGATAAACATTACTTTCCCCCTGAGTAAATTATTTCACATTCTGCTTCAACTTTACCGTCACAAATTGATCGTACATCAACACATTCGAGACCAACGTTTGTCACTGCAGAAAAACCTTATTGATATTTAGCAAGACTTAAGACCCGAGGTCTAAAAGGCCTATGTCAGTCAATCCCATGTGTATACCAAGTTAAAAAACCGTTTTTAGACACTTTTAGACGTAACGACTGCGGTTGAACTTCCCTGCTAGGTAGTCGTAGCTGTCTGAGCCGATTTTGAGCGAACTAAAATACCACTTCCGGTTCGGTTAGAGATTACAAATTTTAGGAATATGTACACTCTTAAGTGATCTTTGAAACCAGCAAATTTCAAAGTCCAAACGCAACCGGAAGCATCAGTTTAGCTTCCTTCAAACTCAGTCTTTGTATGAATGAATTTTGATTATCAGCAAATCAAACTTCTGAACTTCAACTTTTCATAAATAATAGTAAAAAAAAACACCTTTACTCCCCTTATTTACACCTATAATATGAAGCTGCATTTCTCGAGTATAATTAAATATTTGGCACGGGCTCGGTGCTCCAATTTAAAATATTTGCGGCAATCAGTTATGACATTCCATTCATGACAGGTTCATTATGAATGACGCATGGGCTCATAAAACATCTATTGACAAGAAATTAGCAGCTGAAATGAGTTATGTTACATAGTGAGAGAGAAAGACAAAGCCTTTTGTATGCGAGGTCCTCGAGTTTGAGGTATGATGGGTATGGAGTAGTAGGTAATACGGTGTTGTGCATTCCAGGTTAAGTTGAGTTGAAATTGAATTTCAGCCATCTGGCTTACAACTGAACTGCGCAGTTGTGAACCGCGTGCTCCGCCTGCTAACCTCATTTTATAAATTTCATGTTGCGACCTCAGCGACCAGTTGAAAATGCGCAAAAGGCGTTGTTACTCGCATCTGGCTGAATTGCAAGGTTTCATTATATTTGGATATACGGAGGGCCAATATTCATTCGTACGTGATAAATTTTGATATGATTTTCACTCGATAAATTGAAGTACGCCGTCTTCCATCGTACAACTCCTTAATAATTCCATATCATTCCTTTCACATTAAAAAAAATCACAATTTTTACATTCCGCTCGATTGCCAAGAAAAACTCAAACTTTGAAAAAAAAATTAAGACAAAAAAAACGAGAGTAAACAGAACTACTTCATTTCCTAGTTCCTCCACAAACAGTGAATTCGGATAACTAATGGCAACGAATTCTTTTCCACCGTGTTTACATATGTAGCATGTTTGCCAAGAAAACAATTCCCATTACTCTTTTTTTCTGGACTAACTACTGGAATTTAAACAAATGGGAGAAAAATTCGCGAAAGAAAAAATTTTCTTTTCCCAGTACATTTTTTCAATTAAATTTTTCAATGTGTTTGATTTGAGAAAATGAATATGATAACTTTCCTCATCAGTTTTCAACTTTTAGTGTTTGCTCATTTTCTAAATTGATACATTCCATCTCGAGTAGAAAATTAGAAAATAAATCAAAGTCGTAAGCAAATGTTGAAATGAATGTTATCTTATTGGCTGTTCTTTGTGTATGCCAACAGTGTGAGGAATGGTAAGCAATAAGTGAAAAGCCTATTGGACTTCTGGCTTTGAGTAATAGTGTAAAGAATGAGACATGCATCATTCGAGTCACCACAAAAGAGGCCCAACTTTGTTCACTTTATTATTCATCTTTTTCTGCGAATGCTATGAATTCTCTATGTATAACTACATGCAACCGAGTTATCTGTTACTGTCACAGATTTACGAAACTTTTATAATCGATTTTTTGCTTCATCGAATTCGCACTACTCTTCAAAATTGGCCTTATGGGTAATGTATTGTAACAGATAGAAATCTGAAATACGAAGCTCACCTTGAAAATCGATAGTCCTACTCATTTTCGATAAGAAAGATTGGATTGTAATAGCATTTTTCTTAGTTTATGAGGTCATACAGTCACAGTAAAGGAAATTTAATGATGTACATATCCGAGTGTTATTTCTCATATCCTTTCCCCTCCCTTAAAGAAATAAATCGAATTTCCATTCTTCATTCATAAAAATAAATAACATTCAGATTCAATCTTTTTAAACAAACTAATAATTAATTGTTTTAAAAAAATCATTTATCATTCAAAACAATATTGACATGTAAAATTTTATGACAGCTTTTGAAATCGTGATTAAATATTTCATATTTTAATTAAATCTAAATCACACGTGTGTTTTCTCTAGTGTTTCTGGATTTCTCAACCCTGTCGATTAGTTTAGTTGAAGCAAAATGGAAGCAATAAATCATTGTCAGAACAAAAAAAAAGTTAAAAAAAAGATTGAAAACACCCCCCCAAATTTTTTCCCTCCCCACACTCTAAAATTTCCAACTTATTCGCTTGAGTGAGACCGTTCTTGTTCCTTACCCATGTAGTGTACTCATCAATCACTACAAGCCTCTACAAACATATTCTCCTTTTCCCCACGCTTGTCAACCTTTCCATACTACTATGTTTGTGAGATCCATCACAAAATTGTTTGTAACCTGACCCCTGATGAACTCGGGGATCAGTTTGGAGATAAAGTCACCCTTCATTAAATGGACGTCAACCCCGGCTTTTATACAGGAAATTAAAAGCAATTTTAAAAATAAAAATTCTTTTAATGTAAGCGGTGCGAAAACTATAGCAAACACCTGAACTTGTAATTTCCTACGTGAGTGATTGCTCGGAGTTTTGCATTGCAAGAGCAATAACTTAGGCAAATATGCAGGAACACTGCGAACTTCAAGTCATTAATTTAGGAAATCTTTTAAATCACACGCGAGCTGTTAATTGTAATGTACCGATGCAAGTACGACGTTTTAAAGTTGGATGGGAATTAGTTAAAAGGTCACATTTGCAAAAGTAAACACATTAGAAATTCACTTACTCCATTGTAAAGGAGAAGTATAGTTAATCATTTGAAAAATTCAATTATGATTTAAATTCGCACAAAATGGAATTAGTAAAGTTAATTAGTTTCTAGTAAAACAAAATTTGGTTGCAGTATTTGGTTGGGAAATTGCATTTTATCGTACAGAATCAAATTAAACCTAAATCCAAAATATGAATCTTGCCATCATTCTTTTAGATTGCTTTGTACTCACAAAACTTAATAAAGTTTTCCAAACCTTAAATTATAAAATATAAACTTCTAACAGTGAATAAAAATGAAAATCTTACCGTGATTCCGCCGATCTAACTCCAGCTATCCGCCATTTCTTCCAACAGATACTCTCAGAATACTGCCCATGCGCACTACATTTTTGACGTAACAAAACACGAAACCAAAGTAAAATATAATTTTTATGCAAATTTTTCTTCTTGTTTAACCAAATTTGCTGTCATACAAAAAAAATTGAGTTTAAGTAAAAAAATATTAATTTTGTAATTACCGTAAATACTTCACAATACATTCAAAACTAAATTAATCATAATTTTACTCTTCTAAATTATATTTTTCTTTTGAATACAGTTCAATTACTTTTTAATCAAAATTTTATTCACCTCTATCTTAAAGTAATTAAAATTTGATTAAATCACGACTATCCATTTATTCTTAGACTACAAAATATAAAAATCCAAAAACCCAACCACAAAATGAAAAAAACTCACATTTTAAAAACCGTAAACGAAAATCAATGAAGATCACACAGGTACCACCCAATCAATATCTTTATCCTCTCTCGTGTTATTAGTACAGCGATTTGTATAAAATCCAGTTTGATTTACAACCCAAAAGAGCACTCCAAACTTCCCATTACACTTAATGTCATCAGTGAGATTTTTTTTTTACTTGCACGCATTTCTAAAATATCAGAATCAAAACTAACATTTCGTTCCCTTTTTAAATAAAAAATTTTCCATTTGGGAAATTTCATCAATGATCATCATGTTGCCATAGGCCTTTGCTCATCATCAAGAATTTTTTACTCTCTCAGCAAAGTCCCACAGCTGCAGGCAAACGAATTAAGATGAAACTAATCTTGAATGTAGATTGCTAATGTAAGGTTAAATCATAAAAACAAACTAAAATAAATTAAAAATGAATAAAACCTGCCTTTTTATCCCTAAACCTGTGCGTAGACAATAAAAACAACAGATTGACACTACAATGAGGTGAAAGTTCTGTTTCTCTGAAGCGCTATTGAGTTTGCAGCACTCACTAATAGATGTCAGGACAATCTTTGCCTTTTTAAAATGCAAGCAAGGTCAACTAAGAGTTGTTACAAAAGCATCAGTCAAAGCGTTTTATCAGTGTTTGCAGAAAAGCCACCTAGCCCTTAAGATGGCCTCAAAGGGGCAGCAAATTAAATTCCATAATAACTTAACTTCTACTAACATTTTTAAATTTATTATTTTAGATTTGAAAATGGCACAAAAAGTTTAACAAACATGCTAAAAAAATTTTTAAAAAAAACATGAGTAGATAATTACTATGGTTATGCGTCCAAGGGTTAAAACAAACCCGAATTACCCTTATCAGCTTATCCAATATCAATGTCACTACATTATCAGTATCTGTCCACTGGATGATATATTAACACTTTCCTTGTTGGCGTTAATTTTTAACTGCACCGTTAATTAATTATAACCCCTCTGGGTATGGGTGAAACAATTAATAAAATGCCAATCAGTTTGTAAATCCAATTGAAACAAAATGCTAATTTTCGATCATGGTATTAAACTTAATAAAAGAGAAAAAAAAAGGAATTGTAATATCCATTAATCGACTTTACGCATAACGTTGACACTTTCGATTAAAAAGGGGTATAAAATTTAGAATTGAAATTTACGAGCGAGGGTATTCCATTGAACGAGCACAAGTTAATTTAGGTAAACAGGGCTCGTCGCATTAGCACCTAGTGCAGCCATAAAAAGCATGGCCTAAGTCAAACTATTAATGCATAAATGCAACATTCTTTTAATGCTGCATTTTTAGGTAAGGGTGGAAGAAGAAGGGAAATGAATGCGTGCAGTAAAGGACAGATAAGCAAACACACTGGTCATAAATTCACCCTTAATATGCATGGAGATGGTCTCGCCCTTATCTTTCTATTTAATTTAGAGTGACACTTTGCAAGCCATTATACGGCGATGTAGGAAAACTTCAAGAGTTTAGAGTGGAAGGGAACGTCTTCACAATCACGCTTCATATTTTCACAATACTTCCTTATTACTTTGTGCTGTATGGTCTTTGGAATTCTTGTTGTTGGCGGAGAAAATAATGTAATTTCCTATTCACATAATGCTGTTTTTTGTTACAATTATAATGTTCCATTTACAGGTATGGTTTTTTTGTTGACTGCCAGAAATAAAAGCTGCCTGTTCAATCAAAATGAATGCTGTAAAAGCACTCAGTGTGCTCCTTAAGAATTGTTTCTAGGGGAATTTTATTTTTTTAAAGATGGAATTCAAAATGCATTCGGAGGAACAACAGCGTTGCAACATTATATGAGACATAAATAGTGAAAAAGCTACCTGGCTTCTCTCTCTATAATTTAACTTTTCTCGTGCTTTAAACTTAGTTTGCAGTATCCTAAGAGCAATGGCGCAGAGTTTTATAAAGTTAGCGTTTATGGAAATGATGTTTGTCTGTGAGAGAAAAATTCCTCGAGTTATGAGTGTTATTATTTTTTTTCCTTTGTGTTTTGCATGGCTTGATCATTAGTAGCTTTGATTATCTTTGAAATTCATCGTTCTGTATATCATCAAACTTCAATAAAAATTTAAATTCAATAAAATTTCTTGTATTTGATGTGACTTTGATGTGATACGTTATTTTTCACCGTAAATTCAAAGAAATTCATAGCATTTCGCCTTAAACTAAACGAAATTAACTGTAACTCATCCTAATTTCAAAAAATTGATTCTACTTCACTCACGAAAAATCACTGAATGTCATTTCATTGAATTTCCCCTTAATTTCAGGAAAATTCATTACACTTTTCCTTAATTTTACAGAAATTCATTGCATTTCACCATAAATTCAAGGAATCTCATTGAATTTCACTTTAAACTCAAATAAATTCACTATATCAAATAACTTGATTTAAATTTATACTATCCATTCACAACTTTTAACTATTACTGCCATAGTTACAGAAATCCAATCCCACAGTCATAATACCAATCCCAACACTTCATCTTACAACACTACCAACAGTTATTATCATTGCCTTTATAGATACAGACATTTACCAAACATTTAAACATACACCCAACACAATAAAGTCGAAAAAACTAATTGCAAACTTGGCAAACTCACATATATTTCGAGTTGAAATCCGAATTTTATAACTCATAAAATTTATGAGGGATTAAAATGTTGACAATTTAACCTGGCATCTGTTAAATGCCTTTGCATAAACGGGCATATCTTTCCCATTTTATTCCACGCCCTCCAGCACATGCAATTTATATATAATTTATTGACTGTGAAATTCAACATCTTTAAGAAAAGCTCCACTTCCATACTGTTGCAAACATTTGGCCTCGCACCCTTTACTTCATTCTTGGCGCAAGTCAATGTACCATAACGCTGCCTCCTATATACTTGCACGCTTGCCTAGAATGGCCGAGCATAAAGCACCTTCTGGTCTCAAATTCGTCTTGGATCAATGCTTGAAAGAAAGACGCCCTGATACTGATGCACTGACGCTTCAATCCCTTCAACTATGAGCTGGCAATGGACGACTAGAGACCAATACGTTCTTTACAAGCAATTACTGAGGGCCCAGGCCCCTCAGGAAAAGAGAGGTTTACACAAAAGCACCTTTTCCACCGGCTTAACTTAAAAACGAACTCCTCCAAGTATGTTAAGAAGTGGGGTAAACAGCACGAAGAAGGACATTGCTGTAACGATGCAATTAGCCGAGCAAATGGAGGTCAATAGCTCAACCCATTTTATAAGGGTAAATAATTTAATTAACTAGGAAACGTCATCCAGTTTGTTTTCCTTTAGCACTTGAATACTATTTGCACAATTTTAACCTGTTAAACAAGCCATAAACTACGAAACTGCTCTTGTTCAATTTTATGGAATAAAATTTGTAATTGCATCATCATTTTTTATTGTACTGGTGAAACAGCCCAGATATCTTTATGTTGCTGACCTCAATGTTACTGTCAGTTTTTCATAGAAAGTGTATTATCATCCTTTCATTACTCGTGTAATAAATGATTTATAAATTTCCCAATGGGTTCTCGGTAAATTGCAATTAAGATGTTTTAAACTTCATTACAACTTTATTTACAATTCTATTTATGGCCAACCCTAATCAAGTCTTTGAAAAACAAACCCTAAAAGTTTCTTAAGAAAAGAAAATTTTACTCGAAAAAAGTTTTAACTTCGCCATAAAAAAAATGTCAACTACAATCTTCAAAATTAATTTCTTTTTGAAATCATTTATGCATTAAATTAAAAGTGTGCAACACTAATTACCCATTTCCTTCACACACAGCCAATGAACCCAAACAAATGTTTACTTTCCTTTCATACAGGAAGAAAAATTGTTACAATTTTATTGTCTCCCAGCCAACTCGACGTAATAAAAGTCTAGAAGAAAAGAAAAACTGAAATAAAGGGGACACCTACAAGGTACATATATTACTTCTTTTCCCTCCTTCCAATTTTTCTTAACATATAGCAATTTTCAGCAAATTTAAAGACATGCAGTCGTCATATTGTATAAAGCTCACAATGGAATGCAATTTTCCAATAATATATTTACACTTGCTCGTGTTAAAGGAGTGAAATTTTAAAAATTTTAGAAATTCTCGATTTATCCTGCATTATTCCTTTAAGACATGCATCACGAACTGTTTCCATTAGTCCTGCAAGATTTTAAACCAAAACTGCAGCCTTGGTTTTCCACCTTTAGAGCCGCTCAAGTCCAATTCCGGATACACCCAAATCCAATCAATGGTCCTTGGTAACTTCTGGTGCGGCTTTTGCGGTCTTAGTTTAAGAACAGCAATAAATGAATCTTAATTGTCTTCTTGCAATTAACTTGGAATATGGGTGAAACCATAAAGGACAAACTCATGCAATTGCTCAAATGAAGATCAGTTTTCTCCTCACATCATCAGCGAAAAATTGGCCAATAAAAAAACTGCTACTTACACAAACTGTGATGTGTTTTTTTTAACTGTTTACTCCGTTCCAACTTAAAAATGTCATTTGAGTTTAGAGGAAAAAGAAAATAAAAGGAGGAATAAAAAAAGTTGCAACTTGCTTTCATTGGCAAGAAATAAATGGATTTATTGTGGGAAGTTTGTGTCAGGATTATTCATCAGATCTTGCACATTCGAGCGTGAATAAGGAAAGAATAAAAAAGTGTTTTTTGATGGAATAAAAAATTAAACCTTTCTATCTATATATATATCACAAAACATTTCTCTCATGAGTTTTCTTTCTGCTGAAAGGAAATTACACGCAAAAGTGAGTTTTCTTTCTGTGACTGCAGTCACTTGTGTAAAGGCACTTTCTCTCAACTCATATGCTGCTTCTTTAGGAAGGAAACATACTGTTGAGCACAGCTGCTACTTATTGAACAAGTCGCTTCTTAAAAAGGGATTGAACCCTCCAAGAGGAAAATTACCTCTTTTTTAATGTCTACTTCATTTGTCATACTGCAATTACACTTGACAAACTTTTACTCAGCCCTTATGCACAAGTTGCAAGACCAAAGGTCACGCTCAACAAACAGGAATCCCCTTTATGAGCGATAAGTAGTGCATCAGCTTTACAGTATAATATCAAAAAGTAAATAACGCGAGTTTATTCGCTTTCTTAAACCCTTGATGGAGGCATCAAGGTGTAGTCATCTAAGCTTCAGCAAATTTTGTAAAGAAATTTCCTAGAATTCGTTCGGTATTGCCAAATTAAGGAAAAAGAAGTGCACGTAAAGCTCCGGAAGGAAGAAGAGAATGGGCAGTAAATACAACCACTTTCTCCACCTGCAAGCCTTTTGCGCTGGACAACGTGGGTCTGACTTTTAAAGCTTTTCCGCAGGCGAATGAGCGGAAATAACTAAACAGGGTTAAATCGATTTTCGGGAAGATTCAATTATCTTGTAATTTCATTATTTTAGCAAAAATATTCCAAACTTATTGTCAATAAATAAACTTTATAAAAATACTTTAAAATTTCGTAAACTTAACTTTTCAATTTGTACGTCTGGTATAATATTATCTCCAAGTAAAAACATGTTTGTCTCTGAATTATTTATTTAGTAAAATTAAATGCCTAATATTTAATAACGTCCTCCAATATATGGTAATGCAGCCTGTAGATATTTTCTTAAATAATGCATTTGTTATTCTTTTTAGTCCGTTACATCTCATGCAAATATGGCTTGTACAAAGTCTAGAGAGAAGAATACGTCCAATCGCATTACTTGTTCAAAAAAAAATTCAATCTAGTCGTCGTACCTTCAGGTATGTAGCGTACACACAAAGAATAACAATACACGAAAAGCTAGACTTTGCATTTCAATACAGCATTAATTATAAATTTGTTTTCAGTCAGATCGCAGTTAAATCCACACTGAGTATCTTTCAATTTCTAAAGACAACAATGACATCATTCAAAAGTCGAAACCCGCAATCGCTAGACTGGAATTTATGTAAAGATTGAGTTTAAATTACACAATGGACAACAATAGCCTGCTCGGTGGCCACATCAATGGCAGCTGATGTTAAATTACATACAAGCTTGGGTCAATGCTGCCCCTCAAGCATGAAACCTCATAAAAGCACTGTTATGTGAAAGAAAAGAAGGGTAAGACCATGATTTTAGGTTACTTTCTGCCAATTCTCAAAGAATGCAACACTCGCAGGCCTAGACTAAGGTCAGTAATTAGAAAAGTAGCAGTAGATCAAGGAGCAGCAGCAACTTATAAATAAACAATTACCTACATTGTAGAGGTATACTATAAATTGTTAGTCTCTTAAAAGTGATATGCCATCACTCATTCTGATGTGTTCCAACGTAATTGATTCCAACACCGCCCACAGAAAAAATATTTAAGCTAATATGTTAAAACTTGGTTCAGCATGGCGAATAAGCTTAAATAGCACGCAATACTTTGAGTTACACAAACAACCTGCAAAGCTTTTCGGGTGGCTGCCCGTTTATTATCAGTGCGTGATGATTTAAGCTACATTTATATTATATAATTTGTTCTATAAACACATCTGATATGAGAATTTGCGGTAAACAAATGTCTTACTGCATAAATTCTATAAATTAGACTTTCTACTCTTAAATCATAACTTTTTACAAGTAGCAAAGAAATGCTTTCTGCCGCTTATATACAGTAATTGAATTAGTTTTGAAAACAACAAATGAGCTAAGTCAATTTGATATTCTCCTTTTCTTTTGACAGTCAAAACTCAATGTACGTTGCTGAAATAACCTTTCTACACACTCATAACTTATTTTTCTCCTGACATTCTGTCCTTAAGCCTACTTTATTATTTAGCCATACATCTAAATCCTACCTTGAAAGGTTCTGTAGAAAATGAGCCACTTACCTACAAATAAAGAAAAAAACAAAATCAATTAATGGTTCACAAACCTTTAAAAACAAATAAAGAACAAGAAAAAAAATAATGACACGCATAAAGAAAGCAGACAGACACTCTTGCACATCCCTCAACTCTATCTTATTGGAAAGATGGGGAGACTAGTGAGGATTTATTTGCCATATCTGCAAAATGATTGCAAAATCCTCTTTACTTTTCAATCAGCTTTCACCTGTGAAAGAAGAAAAATCCAGTGGCGTGGTTTAACTTTCATCGCTACAGATTAAGTCGCTTGTGCTAGCAATTTGTGCTTCCCGAACCGACAAAATATCCCCTAATGCCCTAACAACTGGGGTATATCATAAGGCGACAAATGCAAGTGAACTCGCTGTAGACATTGCTTGTGTCACAATCTAACCCTTTGAACTTTCCGCAGCAGGGTCTGCCTCAATTTCGCGGAGCAAAAGAGCAATAAACATGTTTGCCGCGACTCCTTATTCCATGTTTATATGTGTTAATAATAATTAAGCTTATTTGCACGCAAAGCATTTTGGGTTATATACGATCGTCGCGGGACTCGTTTAAAATACTGCAAATTATTGTGCTCGCATCAATTTTTATTACTTAAACATATATTATATATGCTTATGGTAATAGGATCGAAATTAAAACGTCAAATGTAATTAATAACCATTTTGAAATAAATTTTCAATAAATTTATTTCAGAATTTCATATAAAATGTATCGATTTTGGATGATTTAAGTCTTTTCAGTCCAACTTTAAACAGATCCACTCTAGCTAGGGAAACCCTTTCTTACCAATTCACATTCGACTTCCATTTTACACGTCCGTTCCAAGAAAAGAAGCGTATATTGTAGAAAGAGAATAAAGTGGATTTAGAAACGATAGCACCTTTCTACACCTTTTTTTCTCGACAAAATAAAAAAAAACTTCCAATTATCCTTTCGAATACACATACAATTTCACTTTTTTCTTACCTTCATTCAATTCAATTCTAGAATAAAGCAAAAAATGAAATTGTGTGTGTTTTCAATTTGAGATTGAACTACTATTTTTATTGTAAACATCTGGCAAACTTGCACAGCTTTTTAAAACCTATTTGATTGTTGTTTGTGTGGATTAAGCATCATATATTGTATTTTTCTGTTTTCTTATTTTCCTCGAGCTATTTTATTATACAAAATTTCATTTCATTTCGCAAAATAACACAAAGCAACAGAAAATAAACAAAATAAAATCATAAAAAAATACATCTAATCTTCGTTCTTATTTACCTTCAAAAAAGCATTTCCAATATAAATAACATAAATGCATTCACATTAAAGACATTGGAATTCAATTTTGATATGTTATCTCAAGAGAAGTTAAGTTCAATTGCTTTTCCATTGGCCCTTGCACCAGAGTAATTGCTGCATTCATAATTTATAATCTTGTCTGTATGATTAATAGCAGATCATAACCCCGTTTTTACAGTACGTTTTTACTGCACACCAACAAGCACATAGTGAGGATAATCTCAATAATCAATTGCGAGATGATGAAAAAGTATCAAGTGAGAAGTCGTTCAACTTATGTTCGAAGCAATCTATAAAAGGTATTGAAACTGGCATGTTGTGTTGATGGAGTGATATGCACTTCTAATAAAAATACTCAAGTAAACTGCTGTGAATGACTTGTGACAATGATGAATGAGCCCAAACCTCTATCCATTGGATCCTTGTCAAAATGTCAATATCCATGACAAGAATGCATTGGCGTTTTCAGCGGACCTGAATCAACATCCAATCCTGGTGGAGAGCACCAGATATAGATAGAAGTGTGTGAGGGAGAAACTCACTTTCTCATAATCAAGCGAACATGCTGTTTATTTCCTGCACTGACACATGGATGTCCTGGAAATAAAAGACTCCTGAATATTTCATACGTTCGACTTTTCATGTCGCATGGGAAAAATGCACCAGCAATTTTTATAATGGCTTGACCTATCTCTTTTTCTGCTTCGCAAAATTTCGACATGTTCCCCTTTTCTTATCTGCAACAAACAGTGGCATTGCTTTGCAGACAAAACAACAAGCTTCGATGCTACACCCAAGTTGTTTATTTTTGTTTTTTTCTCCGATCAGATTAAGGTACCGTAAAATACTGTAAATACAAAGTGAATGTAGTTTCCCTGCAACACCCGTTCGCAGTTAGATTTACTTTTACTTCGAACAAACAAGAAGCAATTCGTTTTACTAGAACGTTGCTGTGTTTAGAGAAATTTAATAAATGAAATTGGTTTTTAATGAATGACTCCATTAAAAGCAGGAATAGGATAAAGAGATGTCAATATTTTATACAACGTAATTGTAACTCGCAATTTAAACAACATTCTAGCGTACGGAACGAAACTTCGGCCCATTTGGTAGTTGTATAAGTTGAACGTTCTAAGCCACTAATTGTATTAAATTTAATGTAATTTGAACATGGTAAAGGCTAAATGAAAGTGATAACCATCACATCACACGCGCGTGCGCACTGAGACTCACTCCATGTAAACGAGTTGTTCCTTTTTCTAAAGTAGTTTCAAAGTGCAGCTAAAAGATGTGATATTCCCATAACAGCAATTTCAAGTTGGCGAAAGAAAGTGTCTTAATGTCATCGTGTATTTGAGACCAAATGTCTTCACCTTGCACAACCGCCACCACTTTCCCCTTTTCTCCTCTTTTGCCCTCCACTTTTCTCTCCTCCTTAATGTTATCAAAAGTCTCTGGAGATGGCTCTTGTCCAAACCGTGAGCATGGATGTAAATTATTCCATTTCCAACCGTGGCGATTCGATTTTGCGCAATGAGAGAAATTGATATTTCTAAATGAAACAGACGCAGCGAAAAATCAGTTGTCCGACACATCGCGTTAAAGATGAAAGTCGTGAGTGATGCGACATTTGGCGTGAGCAAATCAATAACTGTCATAAGCCAAGCACCTATTGCCTCGCGATAGCAACTTCACAAATTTTGCATACACACACATTGGCATCATTTCGCATTTTGAGTAGGCCATTCAAACTGATTTAGCTGGCGCCAAGTGCAGACTGACATTTAAATTGCCCGTCATTACTCACTAGACTCTTCCTAACACCCAAATGAGAGGAACGTATTGAAATTGGTTGCCTTAACTAATTCTTACACTGGATTTAATGGACATTCTTGTTCGACCAATTTCCCTTTCCCGAACATTCACTTTAAAAATGTTTCTGTTCAGTGACACCATATAGATTTGTGTTGTGTCATTTATGCGGATGTCATTTAGACTCTTTTCAGCCTTAATGCCTCACAATTTAAATCCGCCAGTAGGTCTCATTACTCAATTGTTTTGTATAATTTTATAATTTAGGACATCTTGTGTATTTCTCAGTCAGGTTTAACACAACTCCACAGACTAATCCATAACTCTTAAAGCTGTGTAAGAAGAGAGAAACTAATTAAGTGACTGAATTTCGCTATCGGATGACATTTTTATTAAATCTTAGCCCTCTAGTTTGTGTAATGTACAATTTTAATGTTCATAAAGTTGAAATTTCCCATAAAGAGACGAGTGTGAAAAATCGAGATTAAAGGGAATGTTCGTAAGTGACCATTGAGAAAATTCTCTAATTGCTTCTTATTCAATTAAGAAAAAATATTAATTTTTTCTAAATTTCAACTAAAATTTTATAGATTTTAACCCAAAATAATCGATTTTCTTAGTTTAAAGTAAAATTCTATACATTTTTAACGCTAAAACGGCCATTTTTAATAATTTCGAGTTATATTTTAATGTAAAATATAAAAAACTCCCAAGTCCACTCCACTCTCGTTTTTATCACCCTTTTTCAATTTTCATTTACCACCTTTTTAATTCACCCGAACATCAACTTTTACTGCTATATCTTTCTGCACATAGTTTTAACAATTTTTTTCACGGTAAAACACGAGCATGCAAATGCATTGTATCACCTCCATTTCCCCGGTTCCACGTAAAAAAAAGAGGAAAAGGCCAAGCAATCTTGGTAACTTGTACTTTTCCCTCCTGCCATAACCCCTATCCCATTTTCTTGTACTCACTTGCTTCTTCTACGCTTCTCCATCTTGGCCATTCTGCCTGGTTATGGCAAGCAGCCATAAATTTCTGCTCAAAACCATTTTCCGCTTGACTTGTTCGCCAGGCCAAGCATCTGAATAATCTTGGTTATCAGTGAAGTGCAGCCGAGAGATGGCTCAAGTATTACCTGACACCAAATCGAAAGTAAATGGTAATTTGCCTCTGGAGGATTTGTTCTTTCTTGCGCACAAGAAAAAGAAAAGCCAGGTATCGAGTGGATTTCACCTTTTGTTAATGTCTCCCGGATAAAAATGGAAATCATTCAATTTACGAGCTCATTTCATCATCTTTAGTCGAAATTCATTAAAATCGAGTGTTTATTTCCCTTGCTTGCTTTTCTGGCATAAAACTAATCATAGGTCAGTCAAAGAAACTCGATGGGATTCAGTCTGATTTCCAAATTGCCGATTACAGATTATCTAATTAAAATAGGAAAGAAGGCGGGCTTTAAAGCTCTATTTCATTTCGTTGCCAATAGCAAGCATAAATCAATTCAAAAATGAATGGCATTCGTTTTCTTTTTTCATTAAATTTACCCCGAAAATTAATTACATAATATCAAACTTATAACCCCTTTGGTTATATTTTAGATTTTTACAGTTAAAATTTATACTGTATAATATCTAAGTATTAATATTTGCTATTTTAATAATTACATTAACAAGTACATTAAATTTCATATATTATTCAGTTTGTTAGAAATTGACTAAATTATTCATAGACTTTGATCAAACATCGAAAGTTGAAAGTTTTCAGATTTAACTTTGATATTTACATATTTGTTCGCTAAATAAACGTACGAAAGCGAATTTCTATCATCGTCTTCAAAAAAACATACACAGTATTTATATTTGTGTTTTAAAATCCCATTTGAATTTGGATATTTAAGCTGCACTTTATAAATTCAACTTTTAATTTAATATTTATTTTAAGAATAAAAAACAAATTTTCTATGTTTATCTACTGTATATGCTACTCAGGTAGATAAAATTGACATAATATTTTTCAATTTCTCTCATTTCCATTTATAAAATAAAACAAAAATATAAAAATAGGAACGTCTTCAAACCTCATATCGACTTACCCTTAAACAAACAATAATGCCATACGTGTGGTTAAACGAACATTGGACGAATGAAACCGCATCAAAGATCAAAGGTTATCAAAGGAGAAAATATGATTTACAACTGATGAAATAGTTATATAACGACAAAACGTACTGAAGCACTTATTAATATCATTTCCTGCCGAAGTCTATGACTGATAACACTCATTACGATCCAAATTACAAAAAAATCCATTTACCACACGTTAAATGAATTTAACGCTGCCTCTTGTAGCACGAAAGCTCGCAGTGCAAAAGCGTTGTTGCGTTATATTTGGTTCTATTTTTTACTGTTAAGTTATGCAAACTTGCTTAAAAGTTAGTTAAAAAATAGATTTTCAAGTAAAATGTTGGGGGAGAAAAAAATTATGGCTGATTAATTAGCATAAGATAATGAAACACGTTAATTTTCATTCATGTATATTCATCTGTTGAGAAGGAAAGATTCATTAAGCAAATTTAAAACATAAAAAATATATAGAAATAGAAACTCATCCATTATAAAAGATAATAAAAATAAAAAAAGTTGCGTAATAAAAAGTTAGTGATGCAAACTAGAGATGGGAGTGGCTAGAATTTATCAATTAAACAAGATGAATTGGATAGGTGAGATTAATGTAATTTGTTACTCAAAAAAAGTTTAAGAAATAAAATAAAAATATCATTTTTGCTGTTTTGATAAATTTAAAGTCATTTTAAAAATGTATTCTGTATTTTGTGTCTACTTTAGATGTTTTTTGAATTAATCTTTGGCAAATGGAATATAAATAAGAAATGCAAAACAAGGAAATTGCAATGAAAAATAAACAAGTGTATAAAATTGAAAAATCAAAAACTGAGTCGAAATGCAAAATGTAAGCAAACAACGGCTACAAACAAAAATAGAAAAACCAATGCGCTGAGTAAACCACAAGAAAAAAGCAAAGATGGATAAGCGAAAACAAATAACTTGCAGGATCTATCTCAAGCCGTATGATAAATTTAAAGAAAACATAAATACATTTATAACTTAAGATTTCTTGCAGCTTATTATTATTTCAATATGATTGTCTCATATTTGTTTTTCTTCACTGCAAGTGTTTAATTTATTTTTTACTCGTTGTTATATACTTAAAGCTGTTTCCAACATTGTTTTCAGCTATTAAATCTGTTTTACTCATTATTACAACTGTTTAAACTTATTTATCTAATTTTTTCATTGTTAAAATCTGTTTTCAGTGTTATTTTCATATTGTTGCATATGTTTTAATCTGTTTTTCTCTTTATGGCAACTGTTTTACTGTGTTTTTCATATTGTTACCTCTATTTTAATCTGTGAATCGCATAGTTACAAATATTCAAAAACGATTTTTCAATTCTTACAACTACTTTAATCTGTTTTCCTCATCGCAACAGCTGTTTTAGCATCCTCCAAAAGAAAGTTGAAACCAAAAAAACAACAACTGATGAGTTAACGCTATAATTTACGAGCCGTATAAATACACCATAAATTACGTAATAACTGCTATGTTACAGATATTAAAGTTATAAGTTCCTCTCTATTACTGTCGCCTATAGATCATCGCGACTGGACTTCCCCAAAACCCTAACACATCAAAACTCCCTCAAAAACAAACATTTTTTAACTCGCCTAATGTGCATTCATGGCCCCGCAGTGATCTTTTAATCAGGTTTTCAATCAGCGACACTCGACGATCTGTCAGTCTCAACTTGGAGAAAAGGCAGGGGCAAAATCGTAAAGGGACCAATAGAGTTTGACCCACGAGAAAAGGGGTCAACCTCATGTGTCTATCAGGTTGGCTAAGGGTGTGGCACGGTGCAGCAGTAACCGTGATAAGCACTTTTCCCAACTTGTACCCAACATTCTTTACACTTTCCTCAACTCAATGTCTCGTTTATTAATTATCATTCCCTCGGTGATATGCTTGTTCATTTTTCAGCACTCATTTGAAAACCAACGCAGCTTTCCTTTATATTGTCTCAATCTGATTTTCCATTGTGTTTTTACGCACAAAGGATTTCGTGTTTTCGCACACCTTTCGATTTTTCCCTTTATGAAGAAAAAAAAAGTGTAAAAATTGCATTTTTTGTATTAAGTTGAAAGTGTTTGATAAGTTGATGTGGGGGAAATTGTATTGTGCGGAAGTTTGGGTCTACGAACACATTTAAAATGAAGTAATGAACACAATAACTTGTGATTCTTCTCTTGTTTGTAAATGAACGCCCTGCAGAGTTTCTTTCCAAGAAATGCGCTGCAACACGTTCGAATGCTTAAATAAAAATTAGCAAATTTTGCCCTTTTCAGCAGATTACTGTTCATTGTGAACTTTTTTTTCGCTTAAAAATTGATGCTTTAAGCCATCAATTGTAATGGAAATAGAACTGAATGCAGACAAAGCAAAATAAATGTTTTAACACTGGAAAAAGAAGAACAATCACAGCGATTTGGAGCGGATTAAGACGTTACTTCCGATTAGGATAGGCGTTTGGCATTTTAAGAACACGATGTGCATAGGTAGAGTTCGATTCCCCAAGCACTTCACATTTGTAATCCAATGCTAAAAGTCGTTTTAGCTCGCTCCAAATACGAATTCATCCGAGATCCGAAAACAAAATACCATTTCCTGATTGATTGCTAAATTTTAAAAATCCCGGAAATGCAGTTTTAGTGTCTAAATTGCACTTTTGATTTAAAAAAAATTCTCAGTTTATTAGCGAAAATGGAATCTATGATGAAAAATAAAACAATAATCCTATTTTCATACCTCTAATTGCTAATTAAAATTATTTTCTCCCACGTTCCTTCTGCAGATGTCATTTTCTCCCTCTCGACCAATAGGATTTGCTCTCATCACTCGGTGGAAGTGCTATTATTTAATCTGCTGAAAGACGACTCCGCCCTTCTCAACCCAACCTGAATTGCTTTATTGGATATTGCCTCAAGAATTTCTTACATCATTCTCAGTTTGTCGCAACATCCTCGACTCGTCCAAAATAACATTACCTCCAAAAAGAATACATTTTTCCTCCCCTTAAAGCACCACGGCCAACTTTTACTCGTATTGTACTTACACTCGAAGCCGATAAAAAAACACGTTTTATTAAACACCCAATACATTAATAAACAAGTCGTAAAAATTTGCAGCGGGATGTTCTCACCACCTTCTTTTATCAGGCAGTAAACTGACGTCCACCCAATGTTATATGAATATCCCCACTTGAAAATCCCCTCAAAGTTTTACACTTGAAAGGCAATAATTCACGAAAGATTTCCTTTTTACACACCTATTTCTTTTGCCAGTTCCCGTAAAGTTCCGGTCGGTCGCTCGCAGTAATGGTATTAAAATCGAAACGGACCTGGCACCTTTAAAAGATCATTACTTTTACCACCCAGTGCACCACAGTGGCGCGGCACTCCTCTGCTCGTTCTCGCTCGTCCTCCCGTCCGTTTATCGATTACTACATTCGGGATAGTGATGGAGCACACAATCGAGATGTAGAAGCAGTAAACTAGAAAAACCTTTGCTTTTTTTCTTTTTCTCCTCCTTCTTCTTTTACGTCTCTCCTTCTCCTCTTTCTCCTCTTTTCATCTCTTTTTCGTCTCAAGTATGCTTCGATGCAGACATTGATTGCTGCCTTTCCTATTTCTTGCGCAATAAAAGATATTTTTTCCTTTTCTATCTTACAGCAATCTACTAGTTTTCTTCTCCATTCCATTTTATTGTGTTATTGCTCGGAATTATCAAAAAGGAAGGGATATGAAAGTTTCGCGCTCCTAACTCTGCTGATGAGTTATTGCATGGTATTGTAAAATAACAAATTTGTTGACCTCAGATATTTGTCTGTGATATTTCAATGTAAACACTTTAAAAATGACTTTAAAGTTGAAATATCCAAAATCTCAAAGTTAACTTCCTTTATTTTATCGATTACAGAACGCTCTTGAATGCAGGACGCCCTTCAATGCTGAACGCAGCCAATAAATAAAAATTCCGAACTAATCAAAATAAGACTAAACTAAGTTTGATTTATAATTAACATGGAATTTATAAGTTATAAGACATAAGTCTTGTTTTCCGCAAACTCTATTACAAATTTCAACAGCATAATTTCCTAAGTGAAATACATGCGTCCTTTAATCAATAAAATACATCATCACAATAACCTCTTACTGTAATTGACAGTATTGATGATCAACTGTTGAAGCTAATGGAGCCATCTCTTTACAAGGCAATTTGTTTTGTTTAACATCATTTAGCAATGATGTGCAACCACGCACCTGAATTTAAAATGGAATTATGTTGATATGATAGTAACAAAAAACATTATAGTCTGCTTCTTCCTTCTCTAACCCCTTCCTGCCATCAGCATTTAACATTTTGAAAAAAAATAACAAAAAATTTTCTTTCCAGCACACACTATCGCCTCCCTCCCCTCCAAAAACAGGGAATTATTATACGTTGGTGCAAAATGTGAATATTTTTCTATTTTTTTTTTCATATGTATATACTTGTTCCAAGCCATCAACTCCCGCTTGGCTATAAAAAATTTCATTTTGCCCTTTGCCTATTTTGCATCGACTCGAAAGACGAGAAAATGTAGGTCTCGCAGTTTTCATGTGTACCACATACAATTTGCAACATTTTTTTTCTTTCATTTTTCCATGTTTGAAACCCCGAATCTCATGAAACATGCAAACAAAATTATAAATTAGGATTTTATAAAACAGAAACGAGAGACGAAAAATGAGTACTATTCATGAACATGAAATACTTAAGTGCCAACTGTTTGTGTTTTCGTAAACTCAACTTTATGTCTTATAAATAGAAGCATAAAATGTGAAAAGTTGGAAGACATAAAAATAAAAAATGCGAAGGTACAAATTAACATTTAAAAAGATGGCATGAGAGTGTGCTATTAGTGGGAAAAATCACCCGTTATATCCCTAACCTTCCGCCCCCTTGTGTAAGTGGATTATAAACATTTTATTTCACTTTATTACAATCCGAAACAAATCCAGCTACTATTTTACGATGCGACTTTGTCAGAAATAATGAGATTTCTCATTGCATAGATTAACAAGTCTGCAATTTCATTTCATTTTTTCTTTTTGTTATTAAGATTTATTTTAAAGGTAATATATTGTAAAGTTCACTAATTTTTTTTTTCGTGTGTGTAAAATTTTATTTAAACTTTTGAGTATTAAGTAGATACTCAAGAAGATAAAAGCTACTTAATGGTGTTTTTCTGGATCTTTTGACACCCGGTGGGTATAAAAGACTTGAATGACTTTTACGGTTCTCGGTAGATTAAATTAAATTATTACCGTATATTCCATTGGGGGTATTAATGGTGGTGTAGCTCGACAAACCTATCATGCTCGGGTGGACTTAAAATATGTAGAACTGCAATGCCTTTTCCCAAAACGCTGAGTATTTGTATCTTGATAAAAATGTCACAATTACACCCTCCTCCATCTTCAAGCACTTTAAAAGGGTTTTATTTTACTTCAGTTAATAAAGTCAAAATCAGTAATTGGTCAACTTCGTTTGGTCAACTGTTGGCAAAAAACTACCGCCATAGCGAAACCAGTGAAACAGCGCTTTAACTTAGGTATTTGTGAATTAATTCTTTTAAAATTAATTTTAAAAAAAATTGTATAACAGGAATTAACAATAATAAACTAACAGAAAGAAATATAAGAAAAATTATAGTAAAAAAGAAATAAATTTAAAAACAATATATAAAAACAAAAAAATAACAGTTTACTCTACTTTTCAATGTTACATCCAATGAAATGAACTTTCCCGGCTTCCCTTACAACTTCTCCAAATAAAATCATTTTGCAAACTAATCGTCTTAACGTTAACAATGAATGAAATCTTTAGAATGAAATCTTCGATCAATATTTCCTCGAAGAAAACAGGATTACTATTACATTGACCGAGACTGAAAATCCATCTTATGATTCTACCTCTTTTGTCTACCCAGTTACAGTCAAGCTATACTAAGGACAGGAAGATTCCAAAGAAAAGGGACTGCCTTTGAATGCAGTTAAACTTAAACTAACTTTAGTTATTGCCAGGAAACCCTTAATGTGACCTTTGTTGATGGAACAAAGCTCATGCTCAAACAATTGGCTTGAGTTAAAAGGCTTCCAGAATTTAAGAAACAGAACGAAGAGGTTGGAAATTACAGCTTTGAGCACAGGAAAATAAGTTTAGTAGTAAATAGAATAATTTTTCTTGATTTATCATCGGATTTTAATCATGGATGAACCAAATAACTACATTTCCCATGATAATTTGCCCCGAGGCATAATTTGTTGAACAAAAGTTTGAGTTAGAAAAGAAAAACCACTCAAAAAATTAGAAGAGTAAAAAATATTTTTGGCCATGTGGCTGCAGACGTTTTAATTTGATAAAAGTGCAAATGCATTCTCGTTGGGAAAGAATATGACAAGAGCTGTGCTGCATATCCCACAGCTGCTGTCTCCTTTCTTTATTTCTTCACGTTATATCGATCTTAAGTCTCACTTCATTTCTAACTCTCCACTCCGGGCTTTTGTTAATTTATACGGAAGTCATTAACTCCAGCCAAACAAATGCAATAAATTACGCAGAGAAAAGAATTTTGTCACTGCTCCAACTTTACTCTACAACACAAGGTATTAAAGTAACCCTCAATTTTGTTACACTCAAAATTCTCAAACAAGATTGTCCCTGCAAATCGCATTGCTGCATCTCACAACACAACAACACTGCTGGAAAGCCAACAACAAAAATAAGTAAAATAAAAATGGTCCACAAAAATATAACAAAATTAAAATCGGGAATTTATTTTTCAGATAATTGAAGTCATTAATAAAATTAACATTGTTTTGTACATTATTTATACATGCACAAAACACAAACACAATTTGCATTAATGCAAATTTTCACTTTATTGATGACAGAAATTACATCACACCCCAACCATAATCTAATTTTTTCACCCTTTTCTCAAGCCTTTAATAAATGTCCTCCAAATTGCATTAACCATCAAGTTGAAATCAATGTTGGGTTAAAAATTACCATAACCTTGTTTTGACATCACTTTTAATATCAATATAAAGCATTAACACATCAAAAAAATAAATAAATAAAAAAAATTAAAAAAACTAACCACAAATCTTCGCAACTCGCAAACAAAAATCCGTACCTCATTCATTAAAACATTTACACTAACCAGATAAAAAGTGCAGAGGGAACATCGGTGAGGACAATGAAAAGAAAAATCTAATTACAACAAATAAAAAATACATGTTATGCAGAGAAACAAATTTAAAAAAATATATTTCGAAATAAAAACAAGTTTGAACATTGCCAACTGCACTAATTCGTTTTAACGTTCAATATGGAAAACGTGCAAGTGGTTTTTAATTAAAGAATGCACAGAAAAATTGTTTGAGAAAGATAATTAAACCCGCCTTTTAGAACGAGCACAAGCGCTCTTTCCCTGCAAACTGGGTTGATTTATTAAAATTCAGGTTATTCTATATCTTGACAGCTTAAATTCCAAATACACAATTGCCATTGATCTCAACAAGACCCTCTTGTCATGTTCAATTCAAACGGTGGATATAAATGCAGTAATGTAAACGGAATTTATCATGTCTTTACAATTTTCACTAAACTGCAACGTGAAGCTGCGGGGCCACGACCTAATTATTTTAAGCATCAAGATTAATGTCTCTTTGCACTTAAATTGTGTATCCATAATTTTATAAGGGGTAATTTGTCACGAAGGAATTTTTCCTACATTCATTTCGCGCCACTTTGTGTTTTTGCATTTGGAGAAAAAAATCAGATTGAAACTTTGTTCAAAGAAATAGTAAAAGAAAATAGAAGCCACAAACAATATGAATCCAGTAGTTGTTTTATGAGTCTCCCATTTTTTCTGGAGCAGTAAAAAAAAATTTTATTGTTTCTTTGAAGCCTATAAAAAGCATTCACTTGTTCAAAAACAAATCACTCAAAAACAGGAATGACTTTACCCAAGTGGTTTTTATTTTAAAAAATTGGAACGTTTTTTATTTCTTCATTATATTAACTATAAATTTGAGAAGTAAGAAATGAATTTTTACCCAATAAAAAGTTTTAACTATTCCCTTGAAAAAAATGCATAGAAAAATCAGTACGTTGAGTTTTTTTTAGATGCATTGCAGTGAAGTTCGTTGGATCATGGGGGAGCAATTAAATTCACCTTAGTGTATGATTTCCCATTTATAAACTAGATTAACTTCTGATTTACACTTGATTTAGATGAAATCAAATACAGTTCAATCAAGCGAAGAGCGTTGCATGAAAATTCGATTTTAAATTTCAACAAACATTACGAACTTCACTGCAAAAATCGATTACAAAAATTTCCAAAAATTTCAATTTTCCTTCAACACAGTCAGCAAAAATCACTCCCAACTTCAAATTATTCTCAAAAAACACACAATTATTGCAAATCTGACAGAAAATCATTCCCATTCAACTGTTTGTGACAGAACATTCAGTTAAGAGTTCAAACATTCAACCCACAACAAAAAAAAGGAAAAAAAGTGAAGTATTCACAAGTTCCTCAAGTCCATTTCGAAATCAACAATCAAAACATTCCATTTGCAATTTACCCTTTGCCAGCCTCTCCTTTTTCAATCACATCTCGTCTCCCCTCGATTGTAAAACCTCAATTCTTTAGAGTATTGCACCACATTTGAATACCCATAACATGTTCCAAGCGTTGAACCATATACTATTAGATTATTCTTGGGTCGTCCTTAAGCCCACATACTATTGACACTAGAGGCTAGAGATCCCTGCTAACACCATCAAAATTTTACACTGCGCAGACACTACAATCTAAGAGAGAAAAGAGGCAACCCTAGTACGTATAGAGGACTCAAGACATGTATTTTTTACCAAGCAGTCGCTGCTGCCTCGAGATCTCAGCAGTATTAGAAATCGTGCGAATGGTTCCAAGTTGCATCATTTCAGACCATTTTGCCGCCGCAGCAACGAGCAGTCGGAGATTAGCGCCCCAATTGTGCCCGCTTCTAATGGCTACGATAACGACAAAATTTAAGAGTGTGGAAAATTTCGGTGCGTTATGAATCAAACAATGTACCGTTTCTTCTAAGAATACGCGCTTTAAATGAGACAAAAGAGATTTGCACTTCTTTAATAATTTGCTCGTGTAATAAAAGAATTTTTACTATCTTTGAAATTTGAGTAAGTTCCCGCGCGAGTATTGACTTACTCGATAATGAAGCGTCCTTGATTTCAATTGGTGCTTTTTGTACTTGGAATTCAATATAATGTAAATTGAATTTGAGGATTTCGAAGAATTGTGAAAAAAATTCAAATCTCGATCGCGAATTAAGATATCAATACGATTGGGCTGTCTTACACGTTGCCAACATTTTCCTCGGCTCAAGAAGTAACAAGCCAAGCGAACAGTCGATACAAGGCAATAAGTGAGTGGTCACTGCTGAGTCAACTTCCCTCGTATCTATCGAGGAGTTTCCTCAAACCCCCTGCTATTTTTACACGTTTTATCGGCTAAAGAAAATATTAGTAAAGAAAAAAAAATCTAATTTTAATAAACGAAAAAATATATTTTTCAATTTGTTTTGACATTCAGTACATAATTCCATCAATTTCTTTTCTATTGACATTGTTTCCTTTTTTAAAATCAGTTTCTTGAACTGCAATAACAGCATTGGATCTTGAAATTATATTATTTTATGAAAAAAAATAGATTGCCAATACAAAATGAAATATTCTTGCAACAACAGAAAAAATCATTGTTTTATCAATTGGAAAATCCAATATTATAACAATTGAAAAAAGTATTGATACAACAAAAGAACTGAATTGATTATTTTCATTTTATTCAATTGATTAATTATTATCTTGTTAATCATTCTTTACCGCCAACTAATATAAACTAACATGTGGTTTCAATATAATGGTGCACCGCCAAATAGTTTGAGAAATTCCTCTAGCATTTGACAATCAATGTCCGGTTCAATATTTAAAAAACATCTCTATTTTAGTTTCATTAATATAAACATGAATTGTAATCTCGTGGTTAAAATTCTGAAAATTTTATGTGTAACCGCTATAATGCTTTAAGACAAACAGCCAACAGCAAAAGTGGGTTAAAATTTAACTGGTGTAATTATACAATGTACCATATATCAATATTTGCAGTTTTCAACACAAAATCACACATAGAAGTAGTAAATCCTTCAACATCTTATCGACTTGCGGTAACTTGCTTATTAACCTAAAAGTTGCTGCATTAATTGGTGGAGCTGCCTTCACACTTGCTGCACTAATTACGACTCCTTGGTGGAAAAGTCAAAAGGTTATATATACGCTGTCCTCTATGGATTTCTATTGGCCCACTTACCAAGCTGCCATTTGCACACACACTCTGGTAACTTCTATGTTTTCCATTGTCGGAGAAATAATCGCCCAATTACATTTTTGCTTATTAGCACATCCAGCAACTCAGAACAATAATTGATGACCTGTTGTCGCTTTGCAGTCCCAATCCTTAGCAACAACGCATCATAAAAACAAAAATATTTGCAATGCCATTGGAAAATACTTTCAACAAATGAATATTCCACAAGATAATACAAATAAAATTTCTTCTGACAATTGAAACACCCATTATTAACAACAATCAAAACTTTCTCTCCATTTGAAGTTTTTAAGCAACTCATTATTACCTAGGATAATGGAAAGAAAAAGCACAAAGAGCTTAATCTGCACCTAGTTTGAAAAATTCTCCTTCTGCAAACTGTCACACAGTTTGGCAGAAAACCGGTGGCTTTAAATAAACACAAGCCACAACATTACTGTCACATTTAATGAAATATAAAAGTAAAACAAACTTTTCAATTCTTTTCTAATCTATTCCTTCACTCTTCCAGAGGCACGACTGAAAGCGGCGATAGCAAAAGCTAAGCCACACGAAAATTAAAAGAGAGAGAGACAAACCTGCCTAGCACTCCTACAAACAGCACCTATGAGCAACTAAAGAAGCTTAATTCACAGCCAGGTAATTAACACCGAGTAATTTGATAGTGACTGTAGACCTACGGGCCAGAAAGTCGGTTAAGGAGGAAATGTGCACGCACATGGGTAAATGCTTTCTCTACTACTTAAAGCCACACAAGTGGCAGCCATAACATTTTGTCACTTTTATTACCATAGTTATGGTGGATGATAACTTCTGTTCTACAAACACAAGAATTAAATTCAACTTCAACAATATTCACAGAAAGTGCGGTGTGATTGACACGCGAAAAACTCTTTTAAAATAGTAAAAGATATTCTTGATTTACGATTGTACTGCTTTGCAAAGAGTTGTCAAGAAACCGTCAAGAAAAATCCAGTATAAGGCCTTTGGCATTTTTGCTTTACTGATTTGCATTGGGGTCTTTTGTATGCTTCGAAGATGGTATAGGTCCAGTGGAGAGCTGCAAATTGCTGGCTACGTGCCAACAGCTTGAGGCGAGGCCATAAAATGACGTATTCAGTTGAGACTGACATCTAAAGTCAATTATTTTAAATAATTACCCAAAAAATACAATTCAAAAACAATTTAACTTAATCTTGATTTATAAATAGCCTAAATTTATTATTTGTTTTCCTCTACTAATGTAATTTAGCTGTCTTTTGTCAAATCAATTGCTTTTCTTAAACAAAAAAGACTCGAAATACTTCTATCGAGTAATTTCAAGTTAGAGCTCTTCCTTTACTTGTTTTAGCAAGAAAGCTTAAGGTGTCACCTGTTTGGCAAATTGAGGCTCTTTTTAATCAAATGCCATTTGCTTGACAGCGAGCAACAATTTTTTGGCAATGGAAAATTAATTAAGACCAAATTGAGCTGTCAAAAACAGTCTATATCCTATTCGAGTATGCAATCAATAAGATTTTCTCAGTACGAAGCGTCACAAGATGAAAGTGGGCTCGGCGTTTGACAGCAATGTGCCCACCAATTCAAACTTGGGATTTGATCGAATTGACACTACTCGAAAATGAAAATTGAAGAGAAAATAAAGAAATAAAGAGCAAACACGACGAAATTAAACTTCTACTTTTTCATTATCGTTGCATTAAACATCTGGAATGCACCTTTCGTTTTATTTATCCATTACAAATACAAGCAGTTGCAAATTATTACAACTTTTATGCGTGAAATTTAATGCGCAAGCACGATGTGCATTTACATTGCCGAGAAAATCAGACAAACGAGACCAACTTCACTTTCCCGATACTTAACACCAAATATAATTCAAAACATGTGTAATAAAGACTAAAAATCTCACTTGCACCTCATTTTAAAATTTACCTTTAATAATTAGTTTTAAACAAACATTCTTTTTATACCTCTGCTTATTTCTATTCCTTTGATCCAATTTGCCATGCTGCACTATGTTTGTATTCGAGTAAAGAGCAGCAACAAGGCATTAAAGCTCTTATTACGTATTAATGCTAACACTATTTCAGTAAGACTCGCTCTAACTTCAGACTACAGTAGATTTAATTGTCTTCAGCTTCCTGCAAGAAGAAGAACCTTACTGACAAAAACATCCTCATTGTCAGTGCTAGGATTAAGTGTTTATCCCTCTGCCAGAATGTATGGTAAACACTAAGTTTACACTGTGTGAATGGTAAACAAAGTGATAACTGAAATGTACATCCATTGGGAAATTCCCGCACAGGTTCGGATCTTATCAGCTGCACTAGAAAGTTGTGTCTAGGGTACCTCATGCTTAAGTCAATAAAGAGAAGAAACACAACTGAAATTGTAGAATGATTGAACGTAGAATGATTGACTTATATTACAATTGTATATTTAATAACAAACAATAACAATTGTTGCTATACTTTCCAAAAGTTAATCGAAAACGAAATACAACACTACTTTTGTGTAAAATTGTACTAGTTTTACAACAGCTCTGCACTATATTTTACAATACAACAAGCAAATTAACAGCACATAATTACTAATTGAATCTTCAACATAAAAAATCATCTTTAATTCATTTCAAATGAAATAAACCCCAATCCCCAAAACAGAAAAAAAAAGAACACCAAACATCAAATTTTAATCTAGCAACTTTAAAATAATGTGCAATTTAAAATTTTTATTTGCTACTTGTACCAGAGTGCATATTAAATTTGTAGCTCTTTTTCCTCTTTGATTGAACAAGTTGGTAATAACCTGGATTTTCTCTCTTACCTCCTTCTAACTCATTTGCTACATTAATTCCAGTCTAACGATTCCAGCCCTCAGAAACATAAACATTATTTGCAACGAATAGCAGCAAAAAAATATTGATATATCAAATTTTATAACATTACCATCGTTTGGAATGAGATTCAGTAATGAAATAGGGCGAGAAACTAAGAGTTAAGGCGATAGGGAGCCCGCCATCTTAGATTTTTTTAAATAGAAAAACTACGTGTTTTCTATTTTGCATTAATTTTTAAATAAATACAACTTTTTCCAGTTTTAAGAATCAATTTTGTAACAAATATTTCAATTTTTTACTTTATGTATTTAAAAAAAGCAATAAAAAATTCAATTGCAGCCGAATATATTTAGAAATCAAGTTCACACTGGTTCCTATGGGAAAACAAATCCAACATGGCGAATCCCCTATCGCCTTAAAGGCAAAAAATGTAAGGAAAAAAAATTGCCGATGAAAAATGACTTGGTATTAATAGTCCACAGGTGGTAAGAAATCTCACTAACCTCTTATTCAGAGGCAGTCAGAAGGAAATCGGGCTCATACAACACTTGAAAAGCAACTACACCAATAAGATAGCTCAACACAGTTCGTGCCGTTTCCATGGAGTTGCCCCCTCCCCGTACCTCACCCCAAGTGACACTGCAGACAAATGGCGCGCGGGGTCTAAAGCTCCATTACTGAAGTACTCCTTGTGGGAATTATTTACGTCCTATGGAAGACCAATGCTGACGAGTTGATGGACGAGGGAGAAAAAATAAATGAAAGATCCATGGGGAACATGTTTTCGCGTGAGAACAAGTATTTATTTATAACTAGTAAAGTGGTGTAGCCGAGATGAGAGAAGAAATGGTTTTAAAAGATATGAATTATTCTAATCATTAAGTGATTTTTCTATTTCGTCATCAACAATTTAACATTGTCTTCAGTGCAGTTCCTAATAGCGGTGTGCGATATTACTCTTTTTCTGAAGTTGCGATACGATTTCCCATTAAATCTTGATTATTTGCGATATTGCGAAAATTAAGAGGAAAATTTAAGAAATATTGCAATATCGCTACTTCACATCGTAATGTGAATTTCCTATTATTAAATAAAAACCACTTGAAAAAAATTTGTAGTAAAACAAAAATAATTTTCTATTATTAAAACATGAATCATCAATTGCAAACTTTAAACTAGCACTAAATTCAAGCCACGCAAATTGACAGACCCCACTTTTCTTCTGAGGAATCCTCCATTTGTTTATGGCACTTGTACTTAACAAAAAAACGCAAAAAATCGCCCACCAACAGATGCCAGTGTTAGGTTTTCTAGTGCAGACAAAATGAGTGCTGGTGTTTAAGTCAGTGAGCACTTTTCTTGTGATTTTTCACCACTCCCACTCATTAAGGCTTTACTAATTAGCCTACCCTGCTGCTTGGTGCTTTGCCCGGAAATGAATGTGATCATTTTATCAAATTAACCTCCCCCAAGCCTTGTGCAAACCAATCGTTAACAAGACTACTGAAGAATTTCACACACGTGAAATAAACCGAAAGGAGAGAAAAAAATAAAAAAGAACTCAAATTGCAACGACCAGCAGTGACCCTTTTGCCAAGGGTGTCATTCGTACCTAAGGCTTTTTACTAAAGCGATAGTCTAAACTCCAGAGACTCGTACACCTGAAGGAATATGAGAGCAGTGCTCGACTTAAAACTGATATTAATAAGAGACGCAATGTAAAAATATAGAGCTTAGTTTAAACGACTCGGTTTAAGTCATTTTGTCCAAGGGAAAGTCTTAAATCTGTGTAAGTTGTAAAGTTTTACGACAAAGGGTTAGGGTTAGTGTGGGGCTTTGCAATGCTACGCAGCCACGTATATAGTGGCAATAAGTGGAGATTTAATTTAAGTTTTTAGTAGTGTGCGAGATTGGGAATCATCTCGAGACTTTATTTTCCCTCGAATTATAGTTCCTGTTGTCCCGTGTTTGTTTTAAATGCTGATGTTCGAGGTTAATAATTGGATTTTTCTTTTTCGTAATTTTAATTGCCAACTTTTAAAGACCTTTCTCAACAAGCAGCCAAGTTCAAGAAGTCGACAGGCCACAGCTGTTTAGAAGTATTGATCAGTAACGCACATTTCTCGCTCATATATTCAATGATGAAAATTTCAATGGACGCTCTTAATTTATGAGAGCAATAAAACCGTATTATTGCAAGCAGAAAATAGCTAGTTCGCTTATTAGGTGTATGCATTGCGCTGTTTATTGCATACCTGCGAAACGAATGCCAAGAATTTCAACTTCTTAGCAACCCATATGGAAAAGTCATATAATGCAAATATATAAAATTTGCATTACAATTGTCA
>JAQIXT010000414.1:0-37283 GCA_034700445.1 Stenotaenia linearis
TATTAATTTTACTAAAATTTTATACAGTAGTTATTGCTAAAAGTGGCCAAATAACTGCAAATTATTTTCAAAAAACTATACTTTTTGTGGCAAAAATTTGTGCAATTATTTTTTATTGGGTATTGATAGGGTCAACTTGTAGGTTAAGGTAACTATTTCTTCACTTTATTGATTGAATCGATTTGTAGAAAATTTCTTGTCTTATTAAATTACTTTTAAAAAATCACAGATAATTGTAGCTTAAGGCCTGCGTAAAATATTAATCCACATTTGAAACATTGTGTTTGAAAATTTTAACTGAAATAACTAGGTCAATTCACTTATTATTTATTAATCAGTGTGTTTGACAACTGCAACTGGGGATTTTCGGTGAATTTACCCTTCACATGGAATTCCATGTGTGGCAGTTGATTTGACATTGTTTAAATTCTAAATTTTCTTCCTTTATTTTCTTATAACTGCATGCAAGGTTAACATTTATTTTTAAATCACACCCCAGGTTGATTATTAGAAAGCTTAGAGTAATAAGAAATGCTTAGTGTGCAATTTCCCATAAAAATATCTCCATAATAGGGGAAATTAACTGGTTGGTTATTTTGTTATACTTTAATTGCTTTAACTCAGATTGAAATACAAAAGATGGGTCCTTCCGGTTGTTCAAGATGGCATCATCCGAAATCGGATCTGTATTTTAGTGTATCTTTTGTAAATAATTAGTTCTGATTTAATTACAGCAGCAAACCATTTTGATTAAACCAATTTGTTTGAAAAAAACAGTAACCACTATGAATTATGGTGGGTAACCATGCACTATGCAATTATAGTTAACCAGGTTACCTTTATTCGATACATCATTGTTATCAGAGTAATTTAAATTTCATTCCGACGGCCTTTTGGTAATTTATATCATTCGGCACTTTTCCAAAACAAAATCTTCACAGATTTGTAAATTTTTGCAAATCACAAATTTCCTACATTCATTGCAATTCCTTCACCAAGTACCCACAAAACCTTTAATCTAACCCTATTAAATACACCGTAAAACAACACTTAAAAACCACTTCGGTATTTGATGTTAACTTAAAGTTAATCATTACAATGACAAACTAGTTTCGTGGTTAAAGGTTAGACAGTGATTTACTCGTCAGAATAACCCAAGGTGGATCCTAGTGAGAAAACACAGGAACTAAAACACCTTTTAAATGCTTAACTCCCTTTTACCACAACTGAATATTTAAAGCGAAGTGAAAATAAGTTACACCTGCATGTAGATCAGACATTCCGCGGAATCTGAATAAAATACATCACGGATCAGGGCACCTTTAAGCAAAAGGGAAAGAGCAGGGTTGTTTTTGCAGCGAATCATTCGAAACGAAAAAAGCTTTTCGTTGTCTGAACCTGTGGCTTCACCTTCTTTTCTTTTTATTGATGTGTGCTCGCAGCTGTTATACTAACGTTGGTGGGAGTTGGGGCAGGATTTGGGGTCGAATCGTGGCCGGATTCCAAGGGAAACGTGGCCATCCACGAGCTTATACAATCAATTGCACTCGATGAGTGTAGTTTCATCGCTATAACTTTTGCGAGTTTATAGTTACTTCACGATGTCCAGTCACGTAGACCATAGGTCACACTGGCGCACACGGCGAGAAAGAAGCTTATTTAGTATCCCCTTAATTAATTAGGACGGAACATAAACAAATGTGACCAACACTAGGCGCTAAATCGAATTAGACTTGCGATCGGGCTTTATTAGTGACACACACTGCCATGATGAATGGTCATCGTTTACGCTCTTACACAGCTGACACCTACATTGCGTTTCATTACCGGCAGGAAATAAAGCTTGCAGATAAATGATGACACAATTGCAGCTTCTGATAAATGCCATAATCACATCAAATGTGTAAGTGCTTATCAAACCGTTTTTTTGTTTTGTTTGGTAACATCATTTTCTTAAAGTTGGGGAGTTTTCGGATGTTTGTTGCCATAAAGGGGATGTGTGAAGTGGATCTATTTGGTGAAAAGTGTTAGCTAAATTTGAATTTCTCGCTTTGTTTGCTTTCATTGCACAACATCACACAAAGCTTCACTGTGCAACACTGCGAACAAATTGATTTCGAGTGTGGCAGATTTAGAATATTTGTTGTTTGGGGAATTAGGTGAGTTTCGCTGAGATTTTTTAATTTTTGACATTAAAGTTGCTGTGCTGAGTGTTTTGTCAATATACTTTGGTCTTAGGTATATTAAATGTAAATATATTTTTGAAATGATAGTAATAATTTTTAATTTGTGGCAAGAACAAAGTAAAATTTAAAAATTTTATTTTTAAATTAATTATTAGTAAATAGGTTTATCGTTTAAAGCCATTTAGTTCATAATTTAATACAAATCCAAATCGGCTAAATCCTTCCGCAAGTCTGTAATCCATTCAGAAGACAAATTCTTCAAGTAGAATCAGACATAAAAACGAAAATCTAACAGAAAAAGCAGAAAAAGCCAGTTGATAACAAAGAAGTCAAGACGAGAAGAAGAGCTGCTAAAAACTAACTGACAGACAGAAAAACCTGACACTAGGGAAAGAAATGAAATTATGTCATTGTTAAACTGTAATATTTATACTCGAAATATATAAATGAATTTAAAATATTACTTTAAAAATTTTGATAAATATTACTTTTATTATGTTTATAATATATTTATTTCATATTTATGGAATTACTCAACATTTACAACTGTAAATATATATTTAATTTAAGTTTATTCTTTATAAATCTCAAATTTTTTTCAGTGTAAAACCTCTGGATTAACCAGAGCTCTCGTTGGCATCACAGGTACAACGCACAGTGAAGTAATCATGGGAACCACATGGAAGAAGAGAGTTGGATTTCTTTCTTTCCATTAACAAACGTAATGATTTTGAAATAATACCATCAACTTTATGTATGAAATATTTCCTAACCAGCTTCCGAAATTGGCACTGTGTAAGTTGATAAGAAAACCTTAGTCTCACATGACCCGCATATTTCACTGTTCATCACTTGGTCCGCCATTTTTGCTGTCCATCTTAATGATTTATTGGCCTTTGCTTACAATAATGCGGTTGCCAAGCAAAATTTCGACCAAGATTTAAGTTTAGTCTCAAGTTTAGACGAATCAATAGTTTGAGTAAATAGAACTACCAAAAATATGATCTCAGACGAGGAAAATAGATCAACCTCTTTGATATTTTTTTAAAATTCAAACTTTCTTTATAAGTGGGAGAATATTTTTATAATAAAATAATTAATTAAAATTCTTAGTTCACAATTTCTCAATCTATCTTATACAGCGTCTGGCTTTGTGGACTGCCAATTTTTTTGTCTAGTTTGTCAGGGACTGGTTTACACCCTTTTCTGCTGCTGACCAATGCTGATCTGTCTTGAGAAGCATTGGTTTAGACAATGGCATTATTAGGTAAGAGGCATTTATCTCGGATTGCAAATGCGAGAGAGAGTCATTGCCCAAAGGTTTCTGGAAGCAGATGTATTTTAAATGAGTCTGAAAGATTTAAGTGAAAACGCACTTTTGGTTTTATTAGATGTTGCAGTTAAATTAATATTGTCTTGTTTTTCTAGTTATTCATTAATTTTTACTAGTTCTCTAAATATCTTATTTGTAAACACAGTAAACGCGTAGAGAGCCGAACATATTGTAGTCTGGTCATAATTGCGAAGACCAGAACACTTTTCAATATCATCCAGTGTTAAAAATACCCCCTTCTGGACAGTTGTTTTCCCCCTTTGATAACTAATGTCTCTGATAGTCTGATACCATCTATTCTTTGGACATTTTCCGGACATTTTGTACTCTAAAAAGCAAGGGTTGTAAATATTCCAGCCTATGTAGTTCGAGATAAACATTGATTAAAGTTTAAAACAACAAACAAAAACAAAGAAATTGAAATATGTTTTGTTGTTATTTGACATCAACTTCCTTAAGTCCGGACACATTTTAAAACTTCATTATACGGTCTTAAGAAAAACAGTCTTCTCTAATGGATAACCTCTAATCCAGTCAGATTTTCTTGGACCCACTTGTGTCCGGCCTTCAGTGTGCTAACAGTAAATGCATTTGTAAGTTATGTTGAGTTAAATTTAATATTGGACAGTATTGGAAGTTCCGCTTTACTTCTGATCAACCTCCACTAAAAGAAATTAAGATTTCTCATTGTATTTGTCTATTACATTACTTTGAGAACTTAATTTAATTTCTTCAGAAAAAAATAGAAAAGCTTTAGGGTACTTAGATAAGCCATGTTTCTTTTTTTTCTTCCTTCTTTTATTTTTGAAAAAATATTTCAGATTTCTCAGTTATGGGTTAATAATGCAGTTGAAATGTTGTTAAAACAGCTTTGAAGATTAGATACGAAATTGAAGATGGAGTTTTGTTTGTTCGGCACCTGAACTTTGCTGCTAAGATTGTTTGGATATCGTATGTGATAATCTTCAGATTTTCAAGGCGAAGTATTAAAGTGTTCTGACTTTGGGCAAAATTTATTGGATTTGTTTTTCATTTATTAATCAATTGATAGTGGGGAAAAATCTCATTTACTTGTTAATAGAAAAGTCGATTAGTGAGAAAAACACTTCTTGCAGAGTGATTTCAAAGGCTTTGTGCAAAGAAAAGTTAAAGAGGCAGTTGCTAAGTGACATGTAAAAATCTCCACAGGTTATTTGGTATTTGTAATATCCTGAAACCTCAGAAAAGAGCTTTCACTTCATAAATTGTCCAAAGATGGTCGATAGCGATAAATGTTGGATCCGGGTTTGGGAAAAATCTGTCAATTGATCCATTATTGACCAGGAGTGGCGAAAAGGTTTTTGAACTTTTCAAAACCTGAGATAAGAGAAGGGGAGATGAATTTTTCAAGAGAAAAATTTCGGTTTTTTTCTCCAACTATTTTTCTCATTTCTTGTGTTTGGCGAGATAACTGGAAGAAACTCTTAATGAGTTGAGTTTCATTGGTACAATACAATTAAAATTTGAATACGGTTATTGCCCAAATTAAGTGCGCTCTAACGAATCGGCATCATTTCATAATTTCTACTTGTGGTTTTTAAAAGCGAACTCCTAGTTTGATTTTTTAACCCTTTTGCTAACTCCCATCTCCTTTAAAACGCATTAACACATTCCAATCAAAATGGAAATAAGTTTTCCTTATTTGCAAATGGCGTTTTTTTTTCTTTCTTCACGTTTCCCTAATGTATTTTGCAAGACGAACATTAGACAAAGTCGCATATCAATTAAGACGCATTTCACACCTGATGGTAAGTTGTGGACGTTGTTTTGCAAATTCGGAACCGCGTCGGAGGTCGTTGTCGTGCAATTTCTTTGTTAAATCACACGTGCACGTGACGTCATGGGGAAACGTTTCTACGACAACGAACAGATAACGACGTTTGGTTTAATATTTGAAAGGCAATTTCTTTGCCACGTGCCAACAACTTGTCAGTTGCATCTGCGTCATTTTAAATTCATCTCGGCGAGCAATTTTAACGAGTGACACAAAAAAGAATGGCTAAATTGTCCTAATTTCCTTTTCAACTCGTTTAATAAGCTTTTCGCAACATCTTCTCTTGTGGCCTTATGAATATCCTCTAGCAGTGTGCGATATTTTTCTGAAGCAAATGTGATGCAATATTTGAAAAATATTTTCTTTTAAAAAAGCAAATTGCAATGTTATAATACTGTATTTCTTGCATTTGGGTACAAGCTGTGGATTACATTCAAGAACTCAATTTTTTTGTTGCGACATACAGTATATTCGATGAGGACTTGTATTTCAAATTTAACTTGGTGGGCTTCTCTGCTATGCATTGATATGTATTCGGGTCGAGCCACTGAGTCGGTGATAATATCGGATGTTATGTTGAGAATAAGCTGTATGTAAAATCCCAAAGCAATTAAAATAATTTAATTTAACCAGAAGTGATTATTTGCTTCAGAAATAATTTTAATCATTATATTATATTGCAAATCCCACTACAGTATATCGCAACGGTTAAAAAATTTCTATTTTAACACCAGATCTGGACAACGAGATTAGCCCCAAATATTCAGCCATCTCAAACTGTTGTCTTATTGTATCTTGTCACATACAATAAGATGTGATCATATTTGATGTTAATTAGTGTATCTGGATGACTTTGTCTTTAAATGCAAAAAACGTACTTGGCCAGATATCAAATCTGGCTTATCCTGATCTCATAAAACCAACTTCACCAGTCGCAGCGTTTATTCCACATCTAGTTGAAGTTACGCCTACATCTGGCCTTAGTTGGACCAGATCTGGTGTTTCCGTAAGGGATTTCACACGCATAATATCCACAATTTCCTCGCTCTCAAAACTTCAAATAAAATCGATAATTGCAATTGTGCTGATTGTGCACCATGGTAATTTATGTCATAGGGGACCCCAAGTCCTGAGGTTCGCATGAAACTTCCCTTTTTTCTCGACCTTTATCTATTCAAGATGGCCTCCTACTAGTTTCCTGTTTTATCCTTTGATTTTTGAACTAGTGCCAACTCGCTTTTCCTTCGAAATTCCCCGATTGCACGTGAGCAAAAATTCTTTGGCACTTATACCACTTGTTTATTCGCGCTGACACTTTTCGTTTGTCCTCTGTCATTAAATGCGCATCATTTTGGCAATGAAGGAAAAGGAAATCGGGTTTTGCTTCAAAGTTTCCCTTTAAGACTTGGAACCAGTATCGGTTGGAAGGAAAAAGTAAAAAAAAAAATGTTTACAAGCTGCACATTCCCGAAATTTCAATGCTCGGGAAAAAAAACTTCAACATTTTCACCCGAATTTAATTACATTTTTTTAATTTTTGTTCAAAAAAATCTTCCTCTTTTGCGTACCATTGATTGGGCCTCGAAGCATTTTTGGATTAAATTCCACTGGTGCGTTTTTTCATCGTATCAATTAATCTCGTTACCATAGTTGTTGTGAATGCGAGGAATAGGGCGCTAGACTAACTAATTTGATCACTTTTACTTTTAATTTCATAAATAGTTTGCCCGGAATTAATTTTGTTGAGACAAAAAGTAAATTTTCTCTTAACTTTTATGTTTAATGTAGAAATCAATATTAAGTCACTCAAAATTCAAATTCTTTGAACTGTATTATGTGAATTCTGTTTTTGATAGATTTTTCTTTCGGTGTTTGATCAATAACAATTTTCAGTGTATTGAAGGTGAGTTCTGCTGTAAAAATACAAATAATTTTTGAGTTTTTTTTTTCTTTTTTGCATTTTTTTTTAATGATGAAAGACTATAGATGGAGAAAAATTTGCTCATACATTCTTAATTCAAGAAATTTTCTAGATTTTATCAATAATTTAATCGGGGAAACTATCTTTAATGTCTGGTTGTAGTCAGTTGGTATGTAGTAGGTATAGGTAATTGCGGATCAATAGATATTTTAAAGTTTTGTTGTAATCGCATAAATTATTTAGTTAAAGTGGAATTGTAAAATAAAAATAGATATAATTTATTTATAAAAAGAACAGAAATTGAGTAAGCTTTTGGAGAAATTGGAAAAATGATGCGTAGATCTCAAATAATTATCAAAGTATCGGCGAAAATAGTAACCGAATCTGCAAATACTTTTTAAAAAAAGATATCTGTAAAATGTAAAAATGTTCATGAAAAAGTGCAGAAATGAGCAAAATATTTCGGAAAATATTAAAAATCTGCAAAATATGTCGGAAAACGCGAAAAAATCTGCAAAATATATCAGAAAATGCGAAAAAAAATCTGCAAAATCTGCCCAAATTGCGAAAAAGTCTGCAAAATACTTCAGAAAATAGGAAAAATCTACAAACTTCAAAAAATATGAAAACATTTGCAGAAAATACTACAAATTTTGCAAAACATTTCAGAAAAAGGGCAGAAATTTGCAAAGCCTTCAGAAAATACTAAATTATTTGTGAAAAATATTTCAGAAAATGTGAAAAAAATTGCAGAAGGTGCAGAAATTTTCAAAATTCTTCATAAATGTGAAAAAATTTGTATTACACATGAAAATACTTTAAAATTTTTATTTTTCATATTTTTCTGCATTCCAAAAAATCTGTAGCTTCTGAGTACATCTGAAGAAGAATTTGCTCGAATCACTGATCGTTTTTTAAAGACAATAATTACAGTAATAAATAACAACAAGCCAACAAAAACCATAACCTTTACCGACTTCTAAGATCAAACCCAAACACAAAAAATAAAAGTCCTCTTGACTTCTACCAGTCAACGCACTTGAGACAACACACATTTACATTTATTCAATACTCCTTTCTTCACAGCTTCCCTATACCCATAAACCGCACAACAAAATATTTACCGTTGTCGTAAACGCACAAACTTCCACTTTGTGTTCGTTGACATAGTGGAATGCCCAAAACGAATCAAGCTCCACAGGGAGGAATATAATTAATTTTTCGGAATAGAAGAAAGCCTCGTTTAACGTGGAAATTTATCGTATATCTTTGTATATTTATGTGCATGATACGACCTCAAGTCACGAAGTGAAAATTCAACAGAAGAGAAATAGAAAAAAGGGGAGAGAGACAAAACAGAGAGGGGGAAGAGAAAAAGCTTTCACAAATATTAAATTTCTTGTAGATTGCAAAAAATTATTCCATCTTGTTGAATTTATTATGAGGTTTTGCCCATTTGTGCTTATCTTTAAGTTGAATCAAATTAAGTTTTGCTCTAATTTATTTCACTTTGCCAAATATATTAACGACCGACCCTCGCTCAGTTCCCTTCCTTTTTACCCTCGACGTAACTTTTGCTCCTCCCCGGTTAAAATTTATTACAATTTGTGTTAAAACCCTTAAAGAGATTCCACTCTTTTTTCACAACCCTTTTTTCTTGTTTAATTTACTAAATAATGCAACAGGAAGAAGACTCTAGAAAATTAACTCTAATTACAAATTCGTCAGGTTTTAACTTAATGAGCAAATATTTTTTTAAAATTTTTTATTTTGTAAATATAAATATGTGTAAAAATCTTCATCCTCTCATCTTCATCGTCAAGATGTTTCCAACATGTCTGTAGTCGTGTACTGTTGATAAAACCTTACCCAGTCCAGTTATCGTTCTTTTCCGGTTAGGAAAACGTGTCACTTTTGTTGTCGTCTTCCTTTCCGGAAGGGAGATAGCGAAACTCGGTGCTCTTAACAAGATAAAAGAAACCTAAACTTAAAACAAAAACCAATAAACGAACAAAGCGTGCAGTGAATACTAAAAACATTAAAAAAGAGCTAGAGTTGACATAATTTTATATTTTACAATAAATATCGCAAAAAAAAGAAGCTTTTAAAGGTAATGTAGTTGTGTTGAAAGTTGTAACTTTAGAATGTGTTGCGTTTTTAAGTAAAGTTGTTGTATATCTTGTTTTTATAAGAATTCTAAAATATACTATATATGAATTGTTTCCTTGTTTGGAAATATTTTGTAATTGTAAGCTATTTTAATTGAAAATTATGCGTAAATACTGTTTGTTTTTTTGCTGTTTCGCATATTGTAAAGTAATTGCAAAGATCATAACTGCACGCACACGATTTTCCAAAATTGCAAGCTGAAAAAATTAAATTTACATGTAGAAACATATAATTTACGTTAATGGAAATCAGATATTTTTATGCACTTAAAAAAAACAAAAAAAAAAAAACTTGATCATAAAATTGATCATACCAATTGATCAAAAGGGCATATCAGCTTAAATTTGAAATTAAGCAGATCAATCGTTTTGTTTGCAAATAATGACATCAAAGGTGTCGTTTTCATTAATTGTTATGTTTTCTTTGGAGTGTTTTGTTGTTTTCGACATGGTTTACTCATTCGTTAGCATTTGGCGTTTGAAATAAGTGACACGCTCCGCTTGGCACGAATGGCGACAAAGGATGATTGAAAATGAGAAACGGTCTCTTGACATTCGAGCCAATAATTCTTTTTTTAAAGGTGAGAATGCAAAATGTGAATATCAATAACAAAAGTTTTTTTTTATTTCACAAATTTCATTTATTTGTAATTTAAAAATTACTCTGGAAATAAAATGAAAATGATTTAAGTGAATCAGACAGATCAAGACACGTAGGAAAATATAAAAGTCAAATAAGCCGTCTGGGTCATTTGTTTTCAACTTGTTTGAGAAAGGAAAATGATGAAGACGTATTGCAGCGAAGCTCGTCTTTATAAAATTCAAGAGGTATGAATACAAACTTGTATAATTCATCACTTGAACCGCAACAACTTGTAAAGTGCATTCACTTATTTATAATAACAAGAAAAGAGCAAATAAAGGACAAGTCAAATGTACTTTTTTTCCTTTTTCCGTCTTAAATTTTCAATTATTGGAAAATGTACATCACAAAAGAAATAAATAAAAAAAAATTGGGGAAAAAAATGACAAAGTGCAGTTGCAAAAATATCGATATGTGAAATAGAAAAGTTTTATTGAACGACAGATGAAGAGCTGCCCGGAGATGGAAGGGAAGGATGTTGGAAATAAGTACGACGAAAGGACGACCCTACATCACCTCACCCTACCGGATCCACTTTGAGGTGCATAGCATTGTAAAACGCGATCGCAACGTGACTCGTCAACCGGGATCGGTGTCTGCGTGCTTACGGCAGCACTTTTGAAAGATTAGTATTAAACACGTCGCTAAGATACCCCCGCCGCTCGCTCCCAGGCCAATTGCCAAGTAATTAATGGGATCCTTGTCCGTTTGGCACAAATACGAGTCCTCGTCGCTCGTCGTCGAGGTCGAGGGACAGTTTCTTACGCCGTTGCACACGAGTTCGTGCGGGATGCACGCGTTCGAGCCCCCGCAAACAAAGGAGCAGTCGGCGGAGGACGGCATTTCGCCCGTGCGAGCCGCTTGCTCCATCTGGATGAACTCCGTCCACACCAAGCGGAAGGATGATGCGTGCGACGAGGTTTCCGACCGGAATTCGACTAGCGCGCGACCCGCTCGCAAAGACGAGGCCGAGATGACCGGAAGCTCTTTGGGTGGCGTGCCGCCCCCACATATCATAACAAAGTTCCCTTCCACGTATTGATGACGCTCCGACGGAATTTTGATCTCGATTCGCTCGCTGCTGCAGTCGTCCGATAAATAAACAGATTCGAACCGAAGGAAGATGCTTCTGGCAGGATGTACGAGAAGAGACCAAATGCAGTGCACCATCGTCGGTTCGTAGTCCAAATGGTCAATTAGAGGGTCGTTTCGAAACGGATAAACAAGCTCGCCCTGTTGACGCGCGTCCAGCACTGTCGGGCCGCATTTGGGTCCGTGTAGAAACTCGTAACTGCCTTTAAACAGCAGGCTGCCGTGGGAACGGGGTTGCTCTCTTTTAACGTGCAGTTTCACCTCCAACGAGGGCCCGGTCGAGAGAATTCGGACGGGACCGGCCGAGTGGTGTTCTGAGCGAACTTTGACCCCGCATATGCATTCAACCTCGTTTCCGTCGGCATCCCGGACGATGATTTTGTCGACCGGGTCGTCGAGGCAACGGGAACAGGTACTTTGCGTAGTTGCTGTGAAGTTTATGGAGTCGAACGAAACGAGGACTTGTTCGTAGGGTACGGAGTTTGCGAGGAAGGAGTAGGAACACTCGAGTTGAGTCTTTCGGGTGAACAAAAGGCTGTTTAAGGGGGATGAGAAGGCGCCGTCTAAGGAGGAGGGGCTCGAAAACACTTCGTCGCACTCGGTGTTGGGGACTGGAATGCCGTGAGTGAAGGCGTTGAAGTAATCGAACTGCACCCAGTATTCCAGCGAAGATCCGGCGTACGATCCGACCTCGCTGTGGAACTGCACAAACATGGCGTTGCCCGATGATATGAAGTCGTTGTTCATTGGCAGGGGTGGGGACCACGAGTCGCAGAACATGGCCAACAGACGCGATTCGTCCGCATATGGTGCGTCGTAGATGGTGAGCGTCTCCACGCAACCTTTGTCGTCGAGGATCGCGGAATCCGGGCGACGAACGCGGAAACTGCGGAAGTCTATGCGGATGATCTCATTGTGCCAGGCCCACATGGTGAAGCTGCAGGTGGTCCTCGGCTGGTACCAAGTTGTGAGTGAATAAAATCTGCGTTGTTCGGCCGGGATGTTGGAATCTCGGTGGAAAATCGCGTCACAACTGTCGTTTACCTGAGTTACACAAGAGTATAAGATTGACAAAGGTCGGCAATTAATGATTAAAAGTAAAATTAAACAAAAATTTAGTTTATGAAACCTACAAACTTTCTAATAAGTAGAATCTCGTGAAAACAAACCTCAAGGAATCAAAAAAAAAACATTGTAAATTTTTATTACGACGGAGATTTAAAAAAATTTCATTATAGTAAGATTTACTTTCTATAACGGCATTCGTTATAACAAGATTCGACTTGTAAATTTTCTTATAACTAACAAAATTAAAGTACATGTAACGACGAAACCGCACAGCTCACAAAGGCAATCTCGCTTGTCGGCGTCCCAACACCCAAAGTACAGAAGCTGCAACCTCACATTACAAGTTAGTTCACCTTGCATCAGAATAAAAAGATGGCTGACTGGGCAATTGAATACGTCAAAGTTAAAGTGAAATTGCAAGCTACAAAGTACACAACAAACTCCCTCTTGCGTCCTCTCCCCCTTTCTTTACCGGGCGCCTCTCGACATCAATCGTGAGTCGTAAAAGAGGAAATGACCACTTACTTTAGTAGCTCCGTGGCCGGCCCATTTGGCAAAAGGCCCCGCCGTGAAATGGAAACCCGTGTTGAGAAAAGGACCCGCCGGGGAGCTGACGAACACTAGGAGCAGATGTCGACCGGAACCAGTGATGGCGTAAGGCAGTTTGCCACGTCCACAGAAGGATCCAATCAAAGGACTGCGTTCACTCAGACCGTCGTAAACGTTGATGTAGTCGTACGGGCATTGAGTAGTGACCGGTCTGTTGGGGCAGAGGATCACATCTTCACATCGTTGACCGTCAACATTGATTTCTTGGTTTTGAACTAACAACTTTAAAGAAAACAATGCAAATGATGCGGATGAGTCGAGGTTTAACTTACTTTGAGTGATCCTTTGCTACTGCTCACGTAGTATTTGCATCTTAGATTGCGCGGATAGACCCCAGGATAGTTGGGAGATTGCAAAAAGCAATTTTGACAGTCGGGAAATTGCCGATCGCACACAGTTCCGTGAACTAGTTTGCCTCTTCGATCTAAATACAGTTGTGGATTCGGACCGTATCGTGAATATAATTCGAAGCTCTGCTCGGCTCGCGAATTGAAACTTATGTACGTTTTATCTGCGAAAAATATTTTATCGTTTTTAACATCATTCAGGGCGTGGAATTTTCTTTCTCATTATTAGTATAATAATGAGAAAGTTTGGCTAATAATTTCCACTCTGGCGAGTTTCCTTATTAACCGGTTTATTTGTAATAACAAAAGGAAGTTTAAACTTTGAGATTCCATCTAATGAGCCATTGTTTGGCTCTAATTTAACAAGGGATCTCTAATTTCAAATTTTAATTTTCCGTATTCAATAAATTCAAATTTTTGCTAAATTATTAAACTGCAAAAAATGTAAATGAATTTTCAAACCCTTTTATGCAACACCAACGTAATTCCTGCTAGATGCATTGTGCTGTCAGTGCTGTGACACTAATAACGTTGTATTTTAATTATAATAATAGATAGGGCACAAGTAACGACGCTGTTTTCTCTTCCAAACATAGTGCTGATTTCTATTAATTTTAGCTTGGGATTTTAACTTTTGTGAAAAATTAATAATATTTTACTTAGCCAGCTAATGTAATATCAAATATTAAAAATGTCATTTTATAAAACATTAATTCAACATTTAATGTTGATTCAATGTTGAAGGAACGTTGAATCTACTGTAATGTTATTATTGTTTATACGACAGTATTTATTTAACATTTTTTAAATAACGTTAAATCAATGTAATATAAAATGTTACTTTATCGTTAAATGTTGAAATAATATTTTTAAACGACATTTTAATATTGAGTAAATAATGTTGAATCATCTTTTATAGTAATAGCTATTGTTTTTGCGTAGAAACAACATTGGTAATACTACGCTCACAAATTGCAACATTATATTGTACCAATGCTAATCTGTTGTTTGTTGATTGAATCTAACTTCCTATCTACAAACCCAGCAATAATAACTCGTAAGTTAAACATAAAGCCAGAACAACAATGGAAAATCTTATCCTTCGACGCGAAATGCATCGGAGTAGGAAAGAATAAAGCAACGGCAAAAGCAAACAGTAAACGGGCAACTCGGACTGACTCTTGTGGGGAAACGAGCAACATTCTCTATCTTATTAGACTCAGCTTCGACTTAACGCACTCGCTTCGGATCATCTTCTCGGGTTACCCTGCGGTGATTAAATTAAATGGAAGTAACCTCGCTTTAGAAAACTCACTAGCAACTAACTAGAAGATCTAGAAGGAGGAAGGAAAGGAAAAGGGGGAAGGTGAGGCGTGCGAACTCTACTACAAACAACAAGCCTAGATAATTAGCTGCTCGGTTCTCCAATAAGAAGCAGACATGCCAATAAATTTTCACCTGAGAAAAGGCGCACGTGGAATGTCACGGTCACGTGACTCGTTTCCGAGATGTACACTTGGGGTCGATCCACTTCTCCGCAGAAATAACCCGGTGAATTGGAATCCCTCGAGCCGCCGTCCCTTATTTGCACGTAGCCGTCTTCGCAAGTTGTGGCATTTACAAGGCGCCCCACTTTGAATTTGTAAAACCTGCAAACACAAAACATTGATTTGGGTTCAGTTTGTGCGTCGCTTTTGCTGCTGCTGACCTCGTTAGAAGGTGCAGCCCACCCTCCCGCGCCTTGTTTCTCGTGCAAGAGTGCGTTCGAAAGATTCTTTTCATACCCCCACTCCCCACGTCTCTTTTTTCTCCATCGCACACTGATAGAAGACAAGTTTCGAGTTTCCATAGCCAAATAAAATTGGTTCGAGCCGAACTCGGCGTGTAAAGTTGGCAGTAGCTTCGATTTCAGATTTTTATTGGAGGTACGAGGAACTTTACAGGTGACTGCGTCTGATGCAGCTACACACACTCTTACCTCGCGTTCCTCCAATCACCCTTTTCCCCTTTCCAATTGCTATATTTGCTCCGTTTGGCAGTTAATTTAACGGTCTAGGATGAAGGGAGTGTTTCTTAAAGTTTAATTTGTTGTTTTTTTTTTAGTTTTAGAAAGGAAAATTGTATTTTAAATTGAATGGAGTATATCGACATGAGATAATTAGATGAAATCATTATTTTTTTTGGAAAAGACAGTTGTTTTGGTTTGAAACGAGTCGCTGGCAAATGAAATTATGTTCTCAGGTTGATATAATGAAAAAATTATTTTTTTGGGGGGAGATAAGATCAGTTGAAGTTGATTTGGTGGTTCGTTTGAGGTTTGTAAAGTTTGAGTTAATTTTTTTTTGTTAATGGTGTAGGATTGTTGTGAAATTAATGTTCGTTGAAACCACAGTAATGCAATATTTTTTTTCTGGAAAAATGGAGGTATTCAATTGGTTATTTATAGGAACACTTAAAAAATCAATTGATTTTTGTATTAAAACAATGAAATCAGCTGATGTTGTTTTTAAAAATTCTTGGAAATTTTATTACCTTCTGAATGAAGAAATAGAATCCTAAAAATTTAATTTTTTTTTTTTTTTTTTTTTTTTATGAAACTCCAGAAATTCAATCAATTTTGGTTAATTTAAATTTTTGATAATTTAATAAACTTTAGTGGAATAACCAAAGAATTAAATAAATTTGATTGAACAAACTAGAAATTCAATAACTTTTGGTGGAATAATCCAAAAATTCAATAGATTGTGGTGAACCCAGATTTTGGATAAATTTTGATAGAAAATCCCAGAAATCCAATAAATTTTGATACAAAACTCCAGAAATCCAATAAATTTTGATATAAAACTCCAGAAATCCAATAAACTTTGATATAAAACTCCAGAAATTCAATAAATCTTAGTGACATAATCCAAAAATTTAATATATTATGATAGAAACCCCTGAAATTCAATAAATTTTACTGCAATACACAAGAAATCCATTAAATTCACCAAAACCCAAACTTCTCAACCAAACTCTCATCCTAAATTTTCAGTTATCTCATTCAACCCGACTCCATCTCAAAAAGAACTTCTCTTCAACCTTATTTAATTCCTTCAATATTACACAAGCCCTCTAGTAACTGAGCCGCTCAAATTTGCAATTAGCAAACTCCAAGTGTCGACTGGAATCTTGTATTTGTTAGCCGGATCAAATAGCAATTTCACTTTTACTAGACATTGAGGAGGCGAAAGAAGATAGAGAAAGTAAGAGAAAAGAAAACAGACATGTTCCACGCCGTCTGAAAATGTCTGTATAGAGTGAGGGTAATTTCCCCGAGGTGCACTAGACCTTTCACTAGGAATTAATCACAGGTGACGTCTCGAAGGGCTCTTTGTACTTGCCATAAGGTGACTAACTTCTCCACTATCATTGCCATGCAATAAAAACGTCAATTTTCACATACAGTCGATATTTTTTCTTCTAATTGAAATAACCCATCTTAAAGACCAGTTTAAAATCTAATTCATCACTTTCAAAGTGCATTTTTTTATATTCTCTATATTGCTTCATTTTTATTGATTACCTTCACTGAAAGAACTTCTCACCGGTCCCTAGTTGCAGTTTCATATTTCTTTTTCTCATTTTTTTCTTCCTCTTCTTTTCTTTGACTGTACATCAGACGGAAAGTTTAGAATTAATTGTTTTTTTTCCCTTTTTCCTCTTTTCTCTCACTCACTCTCTTCTCTTTAGAGTAGCAGCTTGCATTTGAAAGTTTAATGAAGTTAAGGAAGAGCGCAATTGTATTTTGGACAGCCCTATTATACATGTAATTAGCGCACATCAAAACTGTTAAAATATCCCTGGAACCATATCAACTGCACTGTGCAGTACTCAATACTTCAAGGTAAATTGTCAAAAACAGAAGACGAATATTATTCAAGCTATAAAAAAATTGTTTTGCTGTTTTTGCTTTAAAGCAGTGAATTAATTGCATCAAGCGTTTCGTGAGCTGTTATATAAACCATTAATTTCCATGAAATGCTCTTTTTACAACTGTAAAATAATGAATTCTAAGAGATTTATCAAATCAGAAGACGATTTCACTTATGTATTTATTTCTCTTGGTTTTACGTTATGGTCAAATATGAATATAAACATATTTGTAAACCTCATTACATATTTAACTCTAAACATACATTTCATCCACATAATGCAGTAGAAATGTCTTTTAAAATGTATTTCGTAAGTGCTTTATAATGCATTGTAGAATACACAGAAATAAAACCCAAGTTTTGTTCTCTGAAAACTCTGTTGTAAGATAGTTTTACCTCTATTTTAATTAAATTACATTTGAAGTTATACATTGTAAAATGCTTTTGCGACTGAAAATGCATTATCAAGTCATTTAAAGTATTTCAAATACATTTAAATACTTTTAAATGTATTTCTACTCCGTTTATAAGCTGCAGTATAGGAATTTAAAGAGTTTAATATATTGTGATAAAGTACTTTTGACAAGGAGAAAATTTAGAGAGCATTATTCAAAATTATATTATGTTGTGTTGTAACTGATTGAAGTTTTAGATAGAATCAAAATTCCATTTCAAACAATTGCCTTCTAAAAACATTTATCTTCATCCATCACAATACAAATATAATTTACACTAATTTATGTGAATCTATTTCACTTTCGTAAATCTTTATTAAACTAACCAATTATTGATAAATATAAATGTCAAAATAATAAAATGGCAAATATGAAATAATTTGGCACTTTTATTCAAGTTTTTCAATTTGGTATTTGTTTTGACGACAACAACTTTAAAACCATTCCTTTGTTTTGTTAGTATTATTTTCGTTAGCAGATCCAAATTATTTCAGTATTCCAAGAGCGAACGAGTAAATATTAAATTTCCCCAACCATAGCCTGGTTCATTGAGTATAAATGCTGTAATCAGCGCCTCCAGGTAAGGGCAAACAGTCCAAAATGGCGACAGATGGGAATAGTGACATGTGGTTGCAAGCAAGCAAGTATTGCCTGAGGGTGTGGCAATGGGCCTGTCTTCTCGTCAGAATTGAAGCATTCACTTTGGACTCTTCCTGCTAGCACGCACAGCGCACTCACTCACACACACCACACACACACTCCATTATGCAGCATTTCCATTTGCATGGTGATGAGTTTGTCTAATACGACTTAACTTGAACTAGGGGAAAAACTGCATTGACAGTTTCTCGGGCAATAAATAGATGTCTGATAAACTCGAAAACACATTGCCAAGAACGATTTGAAGCCAAAAAAAATTCCTCTGTTATTTATTAATAACAGCAACACAAACTTGGCACGGAATTTTGCGAAATAATAATCAAAATGGCTGCCGAATGAAAATGCGCCAGTTTTTTGTGTTCGTTCCAGCGATTGTAGCTCTTAAATCAAGAAACTTTCGAGCTGACGTGTAACATACAACTCGAACAGAGTAGAGAGATGTTGGTGTGCCACAATGAGTCATCGAGTCTCTTAATTAAATCAGTCAACTAGGAAAATGATTTCCTCCACTCGAACGTGTCACAGACCAGCATTATCTCCTCTTAACGCAATTCTTAGCCGTCGAGATCGGAAAACCGATTCTCCTCGTCTGTGAACGAGCCAGAAATCGTATACTTTTCATATTCTTTACAATTGTTTCATTAATGTCTAAATATCCCGTGCCCTATAATAACCCTTTGTATTACATCTGAGAGTTTGACTCGCTGCATTGCATTACTTCGATCCAAACTCTTTAGTAATTGAATTTAGATCAGAAGAAATCCAAAATAAAAACATTTTTCTTGACTTTTAAATATTTTATTCATTTCTTCCTCTTCCACAACCTCTTTCCGTCTTTCAAATCACGTCGCAATCATAAATCGACTCTTTAAAACCATTTGGCAAACTGCGTAGAAAACATGTTTGTATTCTGCGAAAGAAGGGATCGGCCATAGGAAAGAACCATTGAGCTACATTCGCTGGCAATGTCTTCCTTGCGGCCATAAACCACGGCCACAACGTCGAGATGGATGACCAGCATGATTTTCTCCGGCATTTCTATCTCTCTTTCTGTCCCCTAACTACTTGATAGAAGTAACAAATATCTACAAATTATTTAGTATATTTGTACGACGTTAGGACGACGCCAGTTTGTGTTGAGAACCCTCATACTTAATCAACAAAGCGGACAAAAACGGTATCCTCAAGAACGAGGAGTTTGGCTCGATGGATTTAAGCGGTGTTTTCCTCCGGTCGGCCACAAATCCTCGGCCCTACGGTGGGGGCTCTGCTCTGTTTGTTTCTGGGTCCTATATGTTGGCAATGAGCCAAGAGATGTGCTTTGAGGGACCCCTGCGTCCGTGTGTCTCTGCGCTTTGCTCGTAGCCGTGAAATTGACTCGTTCTCTCCCAAATCCACTCACTAATTTCAATTACGCTTGGAGTTTCACATGTTTCTATAGAAATGGTAAAGCCTTTGTTGGTCAAATACAGAGGTGAAGGGGATATTTATGTTATTTATTATTCAATGTTTGTATACAATGTGGGAAATTGGATTGCGATTTTGAAGCAATTATTGTCTGTATTGTATTTTTGCCATTAGTAAAAGATATACCACACATAAAAATACAGCGTAAGATTCTATATGACAAGTCATAGGACTTTACCGCAAGATGTGGTTACTTTTTAACAGAAATTCCTTAAAGGATTCTTAAAATTTATTAATACAGTTTAGAATTTTGAAATTTAATTTCAGGGATTGTATAGGAATTTTTTATAAAAACCAGTAAAAGAAAAAAAAATCACTGCATCTTACAAAGTCCCATGGGAAATATTCTATAGGATCGCACAGCACTTTTTATTTGGAACAGCAATCCACTTGTAATTGATTCTCTCCAAATTTAAGAGATATTAATGTGATTAGTTCATTTCTGCTAATGGGTTTGGGAAGTTTGAAAATTTGGTCAAAAGTGTCCTTTGTTGTTAGTAAATGGACCATTCAAATATTAATTTTTGAACCATAAGAGATAGTAATAATTTCTAATATTATAAAGTGGAGCATCCATTTAATGAGAAATGCTTATTTGTTTTTGTCCTAACAAAGAAAGTAAAATCAAGATGTAACGCTTGAGATTTAGTCTGAACTGTGCAGTGAAGTTCAACTCTATAGGAGGTGGCGAAGCATTTAAATGCAAAATTAGTGTTTATTACTATAGAATGAGGATTTTATGTTTGTAGTAGGTTTTAATCTGGCTGCTCCTTAGTGAATCGAAGCTCACTGCACCGCGTTCACTAAAGCATAACATCTCTTTCTTCTATCTTTTTATTTTTTGTCCAAGTCAAAAAACAAATAACAATAATTTTATCTAGCAAATTAGACCCTACTCAACAATTATTACACTGAAATGTATCTCTTGTTACAACTCATAAGATAAATTAGTTGCACCTGACATAAATGTTAATTATGGGATTCTGGATGTTTTTAGCAGATGGCCCCTGATCAGTGACCAAATGCCCATGCCTTTGGATTAGATTAGAAACATTTACTTATTCTTGACGATAAATTACAAGATTATTCGTCAGCTCACTCTAACTGTAATATATTAAAGCAAATAATATATTTAATTAAAACAAACCAATTATTGTTTGCAATAAGTGGCATTTTTTCAGTGCATGACAGGTAATTCAGTTGTCTACATCTGTTAGTCCTTTGGACAGCAAAAAAGAACATTTCTTCCTGGTATTCATTATTGATTAAACTATTTTTCTTACGAGCACCGTAGAAATTAGCCCCTCAATCCCATCAAACTGTGGCTTTTCTGTATAAAACTAGTGTTGAAGTGAATTGATTAAAAAAAAAAGAAGAGCAAGGTGTTGCCTTTATTGAATCGGCAGTGTCAATCTCGAGAGTTTCACTTAAGTACCCTAAATTTGTATTTTTTTCCCCATCCCTTCATTCTTTTAAGTAGATTGAAAAGAGACGAGCAGATGGCGCCAGTGCAAGGGGTGGGTGACGAAACCGAATTTCAAATGACTCATTAACGGGGCCTTTTATAGGCATCGAAAGGTCGTACGAGCACCACGTCGAAGCGTTTTAAGCGTGAGTTATGAGAGTGCAGAGGCGTCTGGTGCTGCATTTTTACATCGCACTTAACCTTTAAAAGGGAAGTCCCTCCATTATTCCTTTGCTCGCGCGCCTAACTCTCCAATGGATGAAAGTGTAGATGGATGGATGGATAATATAAAACCTAGGGATGATTGCTCTTCACGCTTGCTTTATCTTCGTGCATTGCGGTTGATGTTGTGTCTCTCCGATCGCGTGTGCCGATGAATTTGCTCCTTCCTGCAATTTAATGTAGCTCCTGTTTGATGAATTTGTAGTCAGCTTAATGGCCGACAGTCTTTCTTGCCTGTTGCAAGCGCCACAGTTGGGCTTTTAGGTACATGCTTGCATTTTCCATTGTGCTTTAATGTAAATGAAGGCAGACGTGAAATGATCGTCGAAAAAGCATGTTTAGTTATGTGTACATGGAATGGGTTCTTTTACCTTTTTTTTAATGGAGAGAATAAATTTTTGAAACTGTAAAAAATAAACAAGAAAAACGCATTCTGAATGTTTTGTTAATGTTTGGATTTGTTGAAAGTTTAAAGTGATTTATTGTAGGTTTTGGATATAGAAAGTCAGTTAATTTAGCATTGATTAAATGTTAATTTTGTAATGTATGTTTGCTGGAACAATGTTAACAATTTAATTTTAGCAAATGCTATGTCAACTAATGATGTTGAATAAATGTTGAGTTTATTGTAAATTTAAAATGTTCACAATATAATATTTATTAAATTTTTTAAATGATGTTTAAACACTTGTAATATTAATGTTCAGTGTTGAAATAATGTTTTGAAAAGTGACATTTTAATATTGTTTAAACTATATAGAGTTGACCTAGAATTAGACCACAGGTACGATATTTTTAAAATATCGTAAGACTAACCCAGTGAAATTCAAAATTTTAGTTAATTTCAGTTTCGGTTTGGTTCTTATAACTGTTTGAATTTACAAATCATGACACGTTGTTGCTATGTAACCATTGCCATAATGTGACTACTGATCATTATTGACACTTGGTTACTAGTTTTTAAAAAATAATTTGTTGGGCATTTGCTTTCATTGCAATTTTATGTATGTTTTTATATAAATGTTCTTGCTCATAAACGAGTAAAAGTGCGCATCACTTACAGTGTATATAGTGTGTTGACGTACAGTAGTTCGTATTTATATTTAGTGGACAATGTTCTCCATTTTTGTTCGTTCAATGCACGCCATCTTGATTTTAATCATTTTCGAACAGAAGAATTTTTACCAACAAATGGATCAATTTAAGTGAAATTTTTTACTTTCAAACTTAGGTAAATAGTTACAAAATCCTAAGATTTTGATTCACTCTGTGAGTATCTTATTCATGTGGTCCCCTTGATAGTTGATGTAAGTCATTTGGGTGCTGGAGCAAATTAACATTTACAAGGGTTCACCAGACCCACAGTGACCACTTTGGTCCACAGAAAGGACCAAACAAACAACTCTACTGTTGACCGTTTTATTACGCATAAATTATTTCAATCCAAACAACAATCATTAATTTGGCGTATTTGTTATTTGATATTAAATTATTTTTGTCTAAACCTTTTGAACCAAAAGTTAATTAGACAAAATTTCCAAACAAGAATGAGAAAGAAAAAAAAACTAATCAAAACAATAAACAGCAACAACACCAATTTAGCTTTGACTGTCTGCTTTCCGCATTTCATTTACATTGTACAAACAATATTGAATCAACATTTATAATTTACTGGGGAAATGTTAGTGGAGTTGAAAGACTTGGAAATATTCCTTAACTTAATTTGGTGCTTTAATTCCTTCATAATTAAACTATCTCTTTATAAGTTTCATAATTATTTCCTTCATCGATTTTTACACTGGGTAAATCAGCTTGAAAGCGACCTCCTTCCCAAGCGTGTGGAATAAGTCGTTACATCAATTTATTCCATCATTCGTGTTCCTAATGTAAGTTTGTATTATTAATGCTATACTCGCTGCACAATTTTTAACTAATTCCCTTTTGACTCTGAACTTAATATATCACAGTTACGGAAATTGTATAATTTTTCTGGGATCAAATTTGTCCGATTTTTGTGCTATTTATTACATCATGAAACAGGAATGAGTTAAAAGTGAGGAAATTGAGTTCTTTAAGTTCCGTTGAGTGGTAAATAGGACGAGCAGTGATTTTTCTGAAGTTTTTCAGGTAAAGTGGTAGTCAGTGATTTCACTGCTCGTGATTGTTCATTATTTATGCAGTTATTTTTATTTAGTTATTTGAAATGCAAATTCAAATTATTAGAGTGTTTAATGTTAATTTTTTATGTGTGGAATTTAAAATGTGAGGGGAAAGGGGGGGATTCTGGAAAGGGCCTAAGCCCTAGGATTAAGAAAAAAGGCAAGTGGGTAATTTACATGCATTTGGGGGAGAAAAATTCAAATATTTTATGTCGATTTTGTATTAGAAGTTGCAGAAGTTGCAAAAAGTGCAGTATATATGCAAACATTGCTGAAAGTCTGGAAAATCATCAACAAACTATATAGAGAATGTGCAAAACTGCAAAAAAAAGAGTGCAGAAAATCAGTTTAAGAAACTTAAATTACTTGAAATTTGCAGAAAATATGCAATATTAAAAAGAAAGTGCAGCAAATGTGTATAAACCTAATAAACAATTTGTAGAAATAATCATTGTAGAAAACCTTGCAAAATTCTGCAAAAAATCTACAAAAATCAACAAAACAACTGCATGTAATTCACCTCTGGTCAAAAAAAAGTTCCTATCTATCCAATGCTGCTTCTTGAGTAAATAAGAACATTTTTTGGACCAAAGGTCACACAAACTAGAAAAAAATTGAAGATAGCATACAGAAAAACAAAACTGCAGGAAACAAACAATGTAGAAAATGTAAAAAAAATAAATAAATAAACAGACATAAATTTCACAAAATGTTATTAATCTACAAAACTGCAGGAAACACGATGCCTGAAGCGCCCGACATTCCAGGCCTAAATTTGACCTCAGTTCAATCAAACCGAGTAGTGGACCCTTAGCAGATGACCTCTGGCTCTTCTGGTTCGTTGTTTCAATTTGTATCAATTCTATAGTGAAGTCTACTTTCTTCAACACTACTGTATATATTGATTTAGAAATTCTCGCAACAGTAAAATTTACTGCAAAACCTACAATGGATCTGCATCAAAACTCGAACACTTTACGACTCTGCAGTCAATAATTCAATTCCAAACCGAGAACTATTTTTTCTCTACCAAATTTCATTTCGTACTTTATTATCAACTCGGATCGAAGAACATTGCCATCACTTGTAGATAATTAATCAAACGAAATAATTTGGGCAACTTGGAAGGAAATACTTGAGGAAGAATTAATCATCAGATTTATTTTCTTTCGTTTCGACAATCGGGTTTGGAGTAACATAACTTGTGTTGCAATGGGAAATAAGAACAAGTGGATTTTGATTAATACCTGCTACGTTTTCTCTTTGCATCGCATCCCAGAGGATGTCGGATTTAGAAAATCGAGTATGTCTTTTCCCTTCCCTCGCCGACCAGATCCCAATTAAGATTCTTTTCCGTGAAATATCGACTCGATTCAATTCGAAGGGTCATTTATTCCCGTCTTAAAAGTCGGATACCCTTAATTTTAACAGTGCAAATTTAAAAAATCGAATTATTCTTTTGCTAAGGCGCCGTTGGCTTAAAGTTATTGAAGAAAATGTTCTAGAAGATAAATTTACTAATAAATGTATGATTCTATTACAGGAATTTCCAAAAATATTAAATTTACTCTTTTATCTTTTAAACGATTATTTATTAGTTAAAATTCTAAAACGTTCGCCAATTTGACATCACAGAAAAGCAAGATGGCAGACAAATGTGAATTCGTTGTGACTGAATTCCATCTATTTCTCCCTTAAAACATTTTTATTTAAAAATTATGCAACAAAAATGAAAAAGCGACAAAGAAATACTCAGCAAATCAGCAAATGTCTTGTTATCTTCCATATTTCTGGAAAATTACAGTGAGGAATTTAATCTAAGCGGACTATGCAACCGCTTAGGTCCCCGAACTTTGAGGAGGGGGTCCCCAAGGGTTAGCTCCAGGCACGGGAGTAGGTGCCCCGAGCAAGGCCCTTTGTTTTCAGTGACCCCTCATAAGGCGACTTCAATTTATTTTGAATTTTTGGCCCAAATCGTTGATTCTTAATTACAATTGTTGATTGTTTAGGCCAAAATGAAAGATTTTTGGTTAAAATCATTAAATTTTTGGCAAAAACCGTTAAGATTTTTTAATTTTGTTTAAAAACACAGAATTTTGGGCCCACTTACTGATTTCTGACCAAAATTGTATTTAAGTTTTACCAAATTTTTGGCAAAATCATTAATTTTATCTAAAATAACTGGATTCTTTACTGAAGTTACTAAATTTCTTCCTAAAATAAGAAATTTGCTTCATCCCCTCTCTTAAATGTGAATCAAATGGCTCCCTAATCATCGTCCCGCTTAGGACCCCCAAACCTCTAAATCCGCCTCTAGAAAATTGCTTGGAAAATGTGGTCACAATAAAGCCACCTGGATATTTTGTCAAAAATCACTTGAGCTTTAATTCCAGAACATTTGTTTTTCTGAAATTTTCTAGGACACGGGAGTCTTAACATTAGAGAAAAATCCAATTTCCCCAAATTACAACGTCGATTGTAAACAATAGGTGTGTTCTTTACCGAAATTAAAATCTGTCAAATCATTTTCGAGAAATTTCCATTAAGTCACAACTCACAAGTTAATTTTTTTCCAATTTAAATTTGTGCCTTTCCTTTATAAATGGTATTAAATGAGTATGAAATCGAAAAAAAATAAATACATAATTCAAATAAAATTCAAAATAAATCAGTTCTTATCAAAGGGAAAAGGAGAAAAAATGTTTACCCTTTCTGCTTGCACAGTAGCAATATTAATCTATTAAACAAACAGAAGCAAGTAATAGAAAAAGAAGGAATATTTACATAAAATTTCAATATTTATGTCCTTATAAACAAACCAAATAAAATCTAAAATGTCAAGTACGGCTGTTCCATTCAATCAGTCCAGCTGTAAGAGAATGAAAATAGAAAAGGAAAAATCAGAAAAGTTCTTTGCATTACCTCAAGACAAATACAAAGATGAGCATGGACTTTATTTTTTTTTTTCCTTTTTTTTTTTCTTGTAAGGTTATTGTCCTTGATTTTTAGCCTGGAGATATTTCTGAAGGATGAAGCAACCACAGTCTGCAAAGGCGAAAACAATTTCCAATGTCAGTCCATCAGACAGATCTCCCCTTCCCTCTCCTTTTCCCTCTCTCTCTTCCTTAGTCTCGTGTGTTCCACTTTATCACCTCAGCAATCAAGCGAGCAAAGTGGTTGACAACAACATTTTCATCGTTGCACTAGCGATTCTGAGCTGAGATATTGGCCTTTCTTTACCCCGACTTACTGCATACCAAATAGCCGTAGCCAAAACCAACTTTCGAACGTTATAGCGCTTTCAACAGTAAATTTCATTTTTGAACACTGTAGGCAAACACACTTTGGAACTTTTGGTAACTTTACTTAACAGAAGAGACGTCTGCAATAAATTTCATTTCGCACTTGAAAAGTAAATATTGCTGAAATGTTGTAGAAAGGTTCTATGCTGTTTTTACCTTGCCTTAGCGGTCAGACCGGAAAATGGCGGAGAGAGTACTGGAAAATACACATTTTCAGGCAATGGTATATAAAATTCGTGATACCAAACTTTTGGATATAACGGAATGTCAGAATTAAATCACCTAGCTTTTTGTAAATAAAATTTATGCGAAAACGTGCAATTGCTGGCATTGTAGAAGTTGTGAAAAAGGTGCCAGAATACAAAAATGTTGCAGAAACAATTACAACATGTCTGTCCAGGTTAAAGCATGAGCAGATTATATAGGGGTGGACTGGGATAAGAATTACACTCAGGCAGACAGGATGACACGTGAATTACTTCTTAATGAAAATTAGAAATATTTTGTCCTCTGCGTTCGCATTTTATAGTGATCTATTGGCCCCTAAACAGATTTGAGTTTATAGAAATTTCAGTCATCATTTTATACCGATTTAACTGTGAGTGACTTTTCATTTCAACATATCCCAGGTCATATATTAGATTATTTTGTGAGTAATTAACATTTCTTGATATATGGTCATAGAATACAACATTACTTTGTAATTCAACATCATTAGAGAGGATGTAACTGTGGTGATACCAGGACATGTGCACATAATGATCAAACTAGTATTTTGGATAAGCCTTTTACCTAGCACAAGTTCGATTATTCCATGCTGGTTACCAAGGTGATACGTAATTCTTCGGTAAAGAATAAAATAGTTTGGTCTGAATCGTGACCTGGTGGACTCATCGTGTGCCCTATGCAGCAAAAGGATTAGCCTTTGGCCCTTTCCTACAAATACTCACCAATGCAATTTGCTGCAACGTAGTCATGAATACAACATCACTTCATAACAAAACAACATTTTCATTTATAAATGCAACACGTTTTGCGGTTACAATACCATATAAACTCAAACACACCCAAATCAATGCCAAAAAATCACCAATTTTATGTTATTAAATTGAAACTTATTTTCCGAGCACAGCATTAAACTATTTCAAACATTTCTATCAAAACGTATTCATGCGAAACTGCCAATTTAATTCGCCGTTTCCAACTCACTCCAGTTTTTTTCATTTCATTTCAATCATTTAATTAAAATTTTGCAAGTGCAGTTTCCTACCTGACCGTAATGATCCAGTCGCTTTGTTGGGGATCCATGTAGAAGCGATACCAACACGTCAATGAACGTCCACGGTTGGCGGAAGTCACTTCAGGGGTGCTCACCTCTTCAGAAATCTGGATTGTGCGATTGCACGTACCCTTTTCCAAGTCTAGAAATGAAAAAGGAAATTAACTCCAAAGTTTTCTTGGCGCTTTAAGGCTTTTAATTTATGCAAATTTTATTTGAAATGGAGTTTGTTTGTTTTTTAAAGCTGAATCTATGTTTTGATATCAAGGATGGAGATTAGAAAGAGCAGTTAGGCCACTGGTTTTTCGATGACCCCTACCGTAGAAGCGTTTAACCGTATATTGTTGGGTTAAGAGTCTTTCCCATACTCGTCCTACATCTGTTCGTTCCCACGCTTGGCATTTTTATCCTACCTTGCGGCAATTCGCCAAAATTTTATTACAGCACAAAATTTGCCCTACAGCAAATGGATGAACCGTAAGTCCAATAGAAGCACTTAATTCGCAGACTGCGGCTCGATGGACTGTAAGAAAGGGATCTACTCGCTTTTCTCGGTGTAGTATCAAAATCCCCGTGTAAAAAAAATCTGACTGCGATTTGCCCCTGTCTTTAAACTGTCTTTTTGACGATATTGCTTAAATTTAAGTGATTTGATGGCACTTAGTTAATTAGTTTTCTCAAAATTTAGGTTTTATTGGGTAGTTATTGCTGTATTTAATTGTAAAGATTAATAAGTGCTTTACTGTCGAGGTGAGATGTTTTTTTCGGGTAATTTAGCTTTATAAAAGCAAGTTTTTTTGTTTTTTTTTTTAAATTATAAATAGATGCTTTTTGATTCATGAACGCTTTCAAATGCCGTATTGAAAACGATCACAGCAGCAGAAAGCTGCAATTAAAGTCAGTGGCGCTTGTGATTTGTCCGTCAGCTAATGATTGTCCTAATGAAAACGCTCATTTTGTGTACAAGTTATTTTTTTAAAGAGTTGAAAAGCATTTTTGTTTGTGTTATAAGGCGTCACAAATTAAGCAAAATTGGCTTTAAACGTCGGTCTTCAAAGTCGTTCATAATAAAATGTTCCCGTTGGGGAAATTTGGTCAGTTTAAAGTAAAATATTTGTAATTTTTTGTTTCACTTTTTAATGAAACGAGATAAATTATGAAGATTATCGCACCACAGATTACGTTATAATCTGTGGCTGGCTGTACTGTGATTCAGCGCCAAATTACAGGAAGCTTCCCTGCATAACCTAAAATTTTTATTATATTCAACATCATACGTATCTTTATTCTTTAGTCGGATTGATTTTTAAATCACAAAACACCGAATTAAAATTTATTGAAATGTGTTTACCTCGACTTCCATAATTTTCGTTTTATTTCGTTCCTAATTTGAATGCTGGTCGACAATTCTCTTCGCAAAACATCAAGGAATGAAAAACCGAAGAACTATCCAGAATTTAAAAAATGTTGTCGAAGATTTTTAATTGGTTCCTTTCGTTTCCTCCTGCTGTGAGTGAAATGCAGAAGGGAAAAATTTAAAAAGTCAAAAGCCAATTGAATTATCCAGTTGGACAAGCCATCGGTTTAATTTGGTTTTGACAGAATTCTCTTCCAACATTTTTTTTTTTCATTTTATTATTTTCAATTTTTTTTTCATCTATTACTACACGTTAATAATAACTGCATGATGTGTGCGCTTGTTGTTGACATGTCGAGTGTAATGTAAAAGTTGAGCGCAGCTTTTGCTTTTATTTCAGTCAGCTCAGCTTATCAGTCGGTGCTCAGAGGAGTTTTGTACTTCTTAGAAAAGGATGGCGACGTCGGCGTTTGGTTCCGCGATTAGACTCGTGTGACAGCGAGAAAAGCAAAGCTGCACTTGTTAACACCATTAAAGGTTTATCTCAGTTTTCAGCAGCAAATCACGGAGCTAGTGATGCCCAGTACATGGTTACAGCCAACAACTCGCTCGTAAAGGAAGACGCCAAATTACAGCACTCCCCATTTTCCTATTATTCCATTGCATACTGCGATACACATTTTTAATAAATGTGGCATTGGACCAATGCCAAAATGCTACTAAAGACGACGCTTTTCAACGAGCTGCGCGTCTATGAGTTGACTGTTTACTTGCTTGTGACCAGTGGCTTTGAACTTTAGTGGTTGTTCAGCCAGAACCGTGTTTTGCATTTCTTTTCGTCAAACCTCGTGTTTTTGACATAAGTTCCTGTTAATTTCGCTTGAAAATCTGTGATTTTTTTAAACTCCATATGACGAACATGTATATAAACGGAATTCTCGTTGCGAAATATCTGAAATCCCCGATTTTTTCCTATAGAAATCCTTGTTAAAAATTTCGAAACTCGCTATAATGAGATTTTTTACGTCCAAAGTTTACTTCTTTATCACGAAAGTCTGAGAAATATCCAAAAGTGACTAATGGATTAACTTGACTTGATTTTTAGGTCAATGAATATTAGTTTTATTTAAATAATTTCGTTCAAATACAATTTCGTTTTATATATTGTAAGTCAGAGCACAAAACCAAAATATTTGCTATAAAAAACGAAATTACTTTGCAAATTACTTTTCGTTGTAACGAAATTTTGTTTTTGGTCCCTAGCATTTCGTTATAATGGAGTTCGATTGTAGTATTAGTTAGTTATCGATTGTTTAAATTACATTCTCGTATAGTATTACTATATGCCAAAAGCTAAATCAATTTTTTTTAAATCAGAATTTGGTCTATATCTTAAAAGAAAAGCTTTTATAGGGTTATTTTGATACGGGAGATCGAAATTTGATATTGTTTTACGTAGATTCCTTGCGTTCCTTATAGACCATTATTAGATTTTATTTACCGAAAATTGTTTTCGAAGCGATCTTATTTTATGGTGCGTGATTAAAGTTGTGTGATTTAAAGTTATAAACGTAACAATAAAGCGTAAAATCGAGGTTAACACATGAATTGTGTGGTTTAAGTAGAAAAATGTCGCGGCAATAGATCAGCTTTTGTTGTTATGTTGGGCTAGCGTACAAATCTGCAGGACCTCAAAGGTCGTTCTTGCTGATGTAGTGCAACTTCCGGCAAATGAAGAATGGGGTTTTAGTCACTATAAACACTATTTCACACTCAATTTAAAAATTTACCAATATAGAACGTTTTATCCGCAATATTGCTTAATCTATTACATTTTGTCTCGCTGTTGGCAATGCATCAACTTGACAAAGTTAAAATAAAATAAAAGTAAAAAACACCTTTAGCATCTATTAACGCATTAAAATAAAAGTTAAAAACACCTTTAGCATCTATTAACGCATTAACACTGAGCGAGGATTTTGAAAATCGATATTCCCCTTTAAGTATGCACTTTTATAATAAAGTTAAAATCATGTTAGAAAACCTTCGGGGTCTAACCTCATCTCAGTAAACTAATATTTATAGTTGAAGTAACAGTATAGGTATATGTGCTCATTAAGCATTTTAAAGCTCTTGGTTCGTGCACATTTTTGTACTTTACATATGAAATAGTATGTTAAGTACCTAGTAAGAATGGTTAAAATGGTTAAAATCACAGTTTGTTACATTTGATTAAAAAATTTATGAATTTTTTAACTACAAATAACAAACTGTAATTTTTTTATGTAGAGAATTTGTATTTGTTTTGTCTCATAAAGAGATGCGATTTTTGATTTAATGAAAACGTTTAAAATCATGTTTTATTTTAGTTAAACTATTTTTATTATAAGAATAAAAACAACATTGTCTAAGAAAATTTCTTTTTGATTGCATGTGAAGTATTTCAATTTCCCATGCCTCTCCTGTTTGGTCATCAATATCTACTGTACGTTAAAAATTGTTAACAATTTCCGGTTTTTGGTTAGTCTTTCCCATTTTCTTTCTATTTTTAAAAATTGTAATTTCAATTTCCTTCCTTTAATAATTGAATTTTTTTTTTTGTTTTTTTTTGTTTTTTTTTTGGGGGGGGGGGTTACTGGGTAGTTTTTGGCATTGTTACTTCATTTTGTTGTAGTTAGATAGATCATGTGCTCCAATTCATTATTCTCGGTTAAATTGTTTTATTTCTCTTTGTTGCTGTTGTTAAAGTCGTTTAAATTGTGTTAATTGAATTTAGTTCCTATTTCTGTGAAGTGGCCGCTGTGGGCTTTAGTATTTAAAGTCTACATTTCTATTGGCTACAATGAAAAAAATTGAGATTTATAGATTGATAAATTTAAATAAAGATCAAGTTTGTCAACAGATTTATTCTCTATAAATCTTAATTTATTTCCAGTGCTAGGCGGTTTCAAAATCAACTTTTAGGTCGCTTCCAGTTCCAGCCTTTAAAACAATGGTGCCCAATACACTCGTCACTCGCCACACGTGGCGAAATGATCACTGGCATGTGGTGAATTGATATGTTATCAAACTTTTGAAATTCAATTATATATTCTTTTATCCAATTATAAAATACACATTTAAAGAATTCATTCGAGTTTTTTTCCTAATAAAAAAACTAGTTTAAATGAAATTTAAATTTTGATAAATTTGTTGAATTCTAAGAGCAACATATTAATTTAAAAAATGGATTAATTGTATAGACAATTGTGGCGAAAATGGTGTGGCATTCGCTACTTTTGTGACGAATTCAGAAAAGGTATTGGACACCGCTGCTTAAAAGATTTAACACCAAAATTTGTAGTAGTAAAAGGTTTTTACACGATTTACTTAGTTTTCTCTTTTCCGCCGGAATCTATACACTTGCAAATTGCAAAGTTACAAATTTTACATTGGGTATTTCTTAAGTCAAAGAATAGACCACTGGTCTTTGCTGACGCTGTCACGAGCATATTCAAATGATACATCTGTTGTATATTTTCTTATATGGCGAGTTATAGTGTTTTAGTTAAATAAATAAATAAATAAATAAATAGTTTAAGAGTTAAACGTGTATAAACAAGCAAATTCCATAAATTTATTCCAAAAATGGAATATTTCAAAGAACCACAAACCACTCTTTCCACCTAACTGCAATCTAACATCTTTATTTATACGGTGAGATAAATAAATTCATACGCCGTAAACTTTTATTTTCTCATGGTAATTTATTGTAAATTCTCAAACAATCTTTTTCTGCACTTTTGTTATGCAGCGCAGTGACCTTTTAATGCTCTCTGCAATGCATTTCCTTCATCAGTCTGCAGTACTTCTCCACTAAGTGTTTTGTATACTGCCTTGAATAGCATAAGGGCTTTGAAGCATTTAGGCCTATCTCTTCTACTTCTTTCTCTCAAGAGAAATAAGCAGAGAAATAAAAATCATAATAATAATAAAATGAGAAGAAAATAGAAAAATAAAAAAAATGTTTATGAAATAAGGTTGTCTGTTGATATTGGAGTTTTTTCTTCATTTCACCTGCATATTTCGAGTGAATTTTGCGCCTTAAGGGACGGCAGATTAGTCATTTGACTTTCATCTTGAGATAGAATAAAAGAAAGGAAAAAAGTAGTAAAAGTCTATAAAGAGGAAGAGTCGACTAGACAGGCATAGCAGTGGGGAATTTAAATACAGCGAGTTTGGTCGTCGCCTCACTTCCGAAAATCATAAATCATGCGTTTGTGGATGTGTGCAATTTAAACGTCTTCTCTTCTAAATATGCCTTTTATTTTTCCCCGAGCTAGTCATAAACCCGCTCTTTCTCTTTTCTGTTTGTGCATTGCCGATCTAATTTCCTATTCATCACAGTAAGACGAGCGTTTTTAGTGCTGGCAACATAAGTGATAATGTAATTTAATATTCCACACTTGGTGCGCTTTCAAACTTGCCCATTAACCTAAGCTCAACTACACACAACAGACAAAAGTGATATTTTGCACGGGGGAAAACTCAGCTTAAGCTTTCGTCTTCCGCCACCCGCAGCGCCGTATACATAATGTAAGCTGTCACGATGGCGGCGGCACTATGTGTATGTGTAACCAGGCCTAGCCACCAGCTTTGTTCGTGGCTATGCCGATGGATTACCCTCGGGATTAAAGTTTGCGAAGTGCTCAGACTAAAGTTTAAAGCGTACGGGCCATTGAAGTTTCATAATGGACGCCATTGCTTGCCTCCACCCACTTCCCCCCATTTGCCCCCTCATATTCTGTACCAAAAGGCTTAGCCTATGACCCAACACACTTTTGCTCGCTTGCCAATCTCCAATTTGCAAGATGGTTTGCACGTGCTCATTTGCTGGTTTAAAGGCGATGATGACTGGGGCTAAATGTAAAAATGCTCCTGTAAACTTGTTTGTGTTTGGCTTCTGTAAAGTGCAAGCAAGTGCAAGAGTTTATTAAGTTACTTTCGCATGTCGAAGTTGTTTACTGAACATTTAAAAGCATTTTGCCAATTTGTTTAACCTATTTAACAGTAAATATTTCGCTGCTTTTGATCAAAGTTTGGGGTTGGAAATTAATTAAATGTCAACTCAAATAAAAGAACTTTGATTTTTATTAATGTATAGATAAACTGATAAATAAACAGCATTCGTACAAAAAATTTTAACTTATTGATTTTTTTGTAGAATCTGGACTAAAGACTGCTTAAGTTGGCTTGCCAACATTACCCCACCGTCATCAATCTTTACTATTGGTCAGTAGTATAGTCACTTTTCACTTTATACATACAGCTCTTTACTTTTTTCCAAATTGTCTATTACCATTAATGGGCCCATTGTTGTGTAACAATAATCTGTAGGCAAATTATGTTAGATTAAAAGATAACTCTGAAGTGTTAACAAAAAATGTAAAGTATTATTATTTCACTCTTTAATATACATCACACAATAACCAATTATTGCATTTAACAAATCTTTTCTCTGTGATGGATTTACTTAGTTTTTCTTAATAAGATTCAGTTGTTCAAACATTTTAAATTTTTATCATTTTGATTAATTAATTAATTAATCTGATTTTCATTTTATCTATTTCTCAGATTTATTTTCTGAATATTTTAAACACTTATAGGGCGTGCTGCTTCTTTCTTGGAATACACAAGAGATGTTGTAATTATATTGGAGTAAACAATAATATTCAGTTATTCAGACAGTGTCTGTGCTGTTTTACTTGGTATTTGAATCCAACAACACAAAATTGTTGTTTTCTGGGGCCCCTTTGTATGGGCACACACACAACTTTATATTTTATTAATTCGATATTTTTGAACAACATTAATAAACAATCTAACTTACAAAACCATCTTGTGAATAATTAATTCCAAGTATCAATTCATTTGGCCATTCAGCAAATTTGAATCAAAGCCATTGAAATGTTGAATTTCAAGCTGAATTTTGAAGTCGTAGCAAAATGAAAACATATTTTTAAAAAGTTTCAGCAAAATTAAATTATGATTTTTCATAATAACAGACTTTTTGTGATCAATGAGGGGGAAAAAAGAGCTCCCTAACAAGCTTTTGAATGTCTCTATAAATATCACTGAATCGGTCGAGACAGCTTCACTATTAACTTACCACTTTTATCCAGAAGTTGTTTATTTCATTATTAGGTGTCAAATTCCATCAAATTCATAACCACTCCTCATTCCCCGAGGTAGAAATGAGGCTTGTCAATGAAATTCACTCTTTAATAAACTTTTATAACCGCATTTCCAACTAAATGCATTCAATTTGGATGAAAGCAAAATAAAAAGCTCCGCTTTAATTGCGTAAAACAAGGGTCAAAATTGCAATGGTTTCACCTCTTCCGGTTAATATAAATTCGACCTTTTCAGGTGAAGTCAACCTTAATTGGAATCTTTGCATGTATCTAATGACATTACCCAAAACCTGTATTACATGTTTAAAGCTAAACTGCACTTCAAGAGTAATATGCTTGAAAGTTTCATCATTTGTGTACTTTCAAAATGTCATTTCGACCAATAAATGTATTCTATACTTTTTTTTTGGCTCTCTGCATTCTTTAAAAAATATAATTAAATATTGAATTTCGATATAAGCTGAGCTCGGCAATGTTGGTGACAAAAAAGTCTTGAATTTCAACTCGGCTTTAGTAGAATACGCTGCAAAAAAAAAGATATAATAATAATAATAGTAATAAAAAAGAAGAAAAAATTTTAGAGTTTATGCCGAAGCAGAAATAAACGTTTTCAATGAAGCAATTTGAAATTTTAGTTGCAAATTTGCTCAGTGGCAAATTTGTGCGACATTACTTTTTCTTTCTAACCTCTTTTTTAACCGAAAATAAAAAAATAAACGTGGGTGTTTGACGTGAAAAGTGTAATTTGATTGTAATTTTCCAGCTCATAAATTTTATGCTACGTCATTAAAGACCATGGCTTTTTAAAGTAAGGAAAAAATGCCAAATTTGTATGTAGATCGATACTTTGAGAGATTGTTTTAGTTGAGTACATCTTAAAGTTGAGGTCTAATAATTTCAATTTGTGAGAAGTTGTCGGTCCCAATTATGAAATGCCAAAAAGCACTTTGCCATTCATTTAACTTGAAAACGAGAAACTAGCATTCAGTAGTGGCTCTCGTGAGGTTTCTTCTCTTTAAATTGAGGAAATTTGTTGACTTTAGCTGAGCTGTTTGAGTTGCGCTCGATTCTTATATATCCTTTATTTCAATTTTTATTTATAAAAATGCTGTTTTCATAAAATTACAATAAAATCATACATTATGGTGTCTTTTATACTTCTTAATTAAAATGTATTAAGGTTTTCTGTCTATGATTTTCAGATTTATAATTCCATCTCATTCGTAACTTCGAGTTACCTAGAGATGACGTCATCGCCGCATACCGATCAGACCAGTTTCCCATACCGACCGGTCTACACGTGAATTTTTTGGCGTCCGACCAAAAAATTGTAAAAAAGAGAGAGAAAAGTATTTGATCTACAAAAATGCCGAATTCAATCGTCGAGGACCCTGTGGACGACCAGGACCAATATTTGGAAAAAATTGATATAAATCAAGTGCTGAAAGATGTTGCAAAGGACCCGGCCGCGCGGTCCATTTTCCAAAAATTAGGTAAATAATTATAAAACCATTACTTATACGGAATTGTATATTTTTAATAATTAACATGGAATTTATAAGTTATAAGACATAAGTTTTGTTTTCCACAAACTCTATTTACATATACAGTAACTGATATTCTTTTGTGTGTTTAAATTCAATTCCTTTT